>JBAMCP010000808.1:0-35603 GCA_037075105.1 Lissocephala sabroskyi
GTCCAGGGTTTTTGCTGCCTCGGGCTGTCAGCTTTTTGACAGGCATTTCAATCTCGGCCAATCCATTCATTCATTTCGCTTCCAGCCAGCCGGCCAACTCGCCAATTAGCCTGGCCAGCTGCCGTGGATGCTGCTGACGGAGGCGGAGGCGGAGGAGGAGGCTTCACTTCCTTTCTCATAATTTGTCATAAGTTGAACTGCCCGGGATGTTCTAAGCGGGTTGTTAATTTGGTTAATTGAAGACAATTGAAAGTCTCTTTTCAGTTCATTAAGCCTCATCAGCGGCTAAGCCGTCGCCAGCCGCCCGCCTCCTCCTCCTCATCAGCATCTCCAATTTTTGCCTTCGAGTTCTTTTTTCTGTCGCCGTCGTTGTCGTCGGACTAATTAAAATATTTGCACTCAAATGCTCAGGCAATAAATATTTGTCAAGCCATCATCATTAGAGTGTCCCGGCGGACGGGGGGACGCTCAATTGAACGTTGGCCGGGAAATAGAATATGAAAATCTATGAGGGGCAACCGCAGGAACGGCCAGCAACTTGGCCTATCCGGAATTTTTGATTAGCTTTAATGGAAGCCGCTTGAAATGTGTGCAGCGCTGCCACTGCCACATGCAACTGAGGTTTGCGGCGTCGAACCCCCGAAAATGGGCCGGTCAAGTGGAACTTTCAGGCCGCCCCTCAGGGCCGTTCCACTTCAGGGTTGACATGTGCCCACTTCTAAGACCCTTGAAGACACAATGGGGTGAATTTTTAAGCAGTCCCGTGGCTGCCACCCCCGCCCGGGAACTGCTTACTAATTAAAAAGCCGCGGCCAGTCGAGGATTCGAGGGCATCAAATTTTCGGGGGAAACTATAAATTTTTTCGGCCGGTTTTGCTGCGCCAATTAAGAGCTCTCTTTCGGCCATTAAACGGAATACGAGAGTATGTCAGGGCACTCGAGAGATTCGTGCAGGTCCCAAAGGAAACCCAAGACAGCGAATGGGAAATATAAGGATTTCGGGGAATTAAGTGGAACTTTCTATTTAATTTGATTCCTTTTCTAGTTTAGGCTGAGAAAATTCTTGGCTAAAGTTTAAGGGTCTAAGTGAAATCCATTTCGCATTGGGAAGTCGAAGGAAACTCGCCAATGGGATTATTTGGAATATTATTTTCCAAAACGATGAAATCAGATTCGAAAGCAGAAAAGCTCTGAATTGTTCAAATTGAAATTCATTCCGCAAGGATTAGATAAGGAAGTCGGAGGAAACTCGGTAGACAACTCTTAAAGGAACAATGGGATCTGGGAATCTTTTTAACCCACATTATTTGGGAATCTGGTATTCAAAACGAGAGAAGCTAATTCGAAAGTAGATAAAGCTATGAAACTCTGAAAGTTCCTCTGAAAAAGAATTCCTGTCGGAAAAAAACAGAACATTTGTTCAATTTAATGCCTAGAAAAAAACATGGGTTATGATCTTTTCGAGGACTGTGAATTCTTTATTTGCTATGAAGGAAACTTGAGAATTTCAGTCGATTGAAAGTTGAGAAAAGTAAGATTTTGACGATCCCATCTTAAAAGAAATAAAATCGAATAGATTCTTGAGAAAGCTGAAGAATTAAAATCAGTAAATTTGTTGAATTTAAAGAATTTGGAAACCCAACTTAAAAAATTCCAATTTCTATATTTTTCCAATGGTTTCTTCAAGTCGAAGGAATAAAAACAAAAAGCCTTTAAAAGAAGAGAATCTAATAATCAAAGATCCCATAGGATCTCCACAATCTTGAAAGTTAAATAAATTAAAAACATCAAAGTCCCTAAAAAGTTCACAGCCCCCAAAAACCTTCGATCTCCCAAACTAAATGTGATAAAAGCCCAGGGATTTCTTCAAACTCAAGACTCCTTCCCCCCCCCCCCCCTTCCAATCTTCGTGCTTTGCTCCCTTTTCATAATTTCAATTTGCAGCCGTTGCTTTGGAGTTTGAAGTTTTGTTCGTAAATCAAAATTAGTTTTTTTCCCTTGTTTGTCAATTTGAAAATTCAATTAATTTCCAGGCAGGATGCGGGCGCGGGTGTGGGCGAGGGTGTGTGAGTTTCGCAAGCAAACTTAATTAAAATGAGATAATAAAATGTCAATTCCGAGAGAGATTCCCTAATGAAAAATTGAACAGTAGAAAATGCGTTTTGGGAGGACCTCCCGAAAATAAGGAACAACTGCAAGACGACAACATCCGACCGACCGACCGAGCGAACGCCTTCAGCTTGGGCGGCAGAACTTATGAAAATGTTTTACAATATCCTTTTTATGTTATTACAAGTGTTCGTCCTTGTCGCCAGCTTTGTCAAAATGTCTGGCAACGCTTGCCTTCCGCCAGCCGCCGCCGCCTTGTGCTCTTTTTTTCTTTGGGTGCCTTTGCTGCTGTCAGGCTGCCTGGCCCGCAAAATCAGACGTCGTCAACTTTACGCGACCGCCGCCCCCTCGCCCGACCGCCCACACAGACAACCACAAGCGTCGTGTTGACGCGTCGTCATCCTTGTAGACGCTCGCCCGGCTGGCTGGCTGGCTGGCTGGCCCCACCAAAAGTCCTTCGGTTGGTATGCTGATATGTTCGGCCCGCCGCCCTCGGCTGGGTGGCTTCGCCTGGCGGAAGTGACAGTTGAACATTCATTCATTCGTTACACAACACAAGAAGTTGCCCCCCACACCCCACACACACCCCCTGGCTGTCAAGATGTAGACGCAAAAATCAAGCCAACGCCAAGGCAAAGGCAAAACGCCAACGCCAAAAAAAAAAAAACGAAACCAAGAAAGCGAAAAAGAAATGGCAAAGGAAAAATTCTATGGCAATTTGGCGGCCTCATAGAAGACACCCCCTCAAATGTGTGTGTGTGTGTGTGGGTGTCACGGTCTTCGTTCTTCGGCTGACTGGCAGGATGGCTGGGCGGGGCCCAAGGCAGCGGAAACACAACGCAATGACTGAGCGGAAGTTTTTTGGAAGCGCATAAAATTATTATGGAGTCGTCTTCAATTTTATGTTGTTGCTGTTGCCGTTGTTGCTGTTGTTGTTGTTGTTGGCTGTCAATTGCGCGGAGCTTGAGTTTATCCACCGCCCAGGCAGCGCTGGCTCTTTGCAAGGACCTTTTGGCTAGCACTTCATAGACCAGCAGTTTTGCCTTCTTTTTATGGCCACGCCCCCCGCGCCCCTAGCCACGGCCAGGACTTCCGTTAGTGGGAATTCACTTTCCTTGTAGTTTTTACAGGCCAACTGACGATTGATTTTCCCCAGGATGGCTCGCCATTTTGTTGCGCGCCAGATCCTATGAAAATTTTTATATTTTCATATTTTCTTTCTTTCTTGCTTTTTTTTGTGTATTGGCCAAGTGGATTTGGTTATGGCCATAAACAAATTTGATTAGGTCGCTGGGGCTGATTGATTTTATCTGTCGCGGGTAAGCGGCTGGAGCGGAAATTGGAGGCTTCAATTCGAGCCGAGTTTTGTGGCGGGCAATCCGCTCGACATTTAAATTCAATTTCGACTTTTTTTCCGCTTGCTTGCCTCTCGAGTTTTACAGCAAGCAGCTGCTGTTTGCCTGCCACCCCAGCCGATGCCTGAACTCATCTTGAGTTTCCCTACGACTTGAAGTTTTCCTTCTTGATTCGAGAAAAGTTACAAGTCGGCTGCTTGGGGATGCAACTTCTTTTTGGTGATCTTAAGTTCCCTCAAACTTCTGGGGATCTCTCCCAGAGCAATCAGCTTTTATTGGCTGAAGAAGTTCTTCAATTTTTTGAAGCTAAAATACTTCCAGGGATTCAAGAACAATTTCAAAGCAATTCAGTTTAGGGCAGAGTTCTCTCAAGTTTCTGGGGATCTCTCCCATTGCAATGAACTCTGATGGGATTTAAGATCTCTTCTTTTTGAGGACTTAGCTACTTTTCCTCATTAGTTTTCGGGGGATCTTTCCCAGAGCAATCAGCTTTCATTAACTGAAGTTCTCCAATTCCTTGAGGCTAAAACGCTCCAAGGGATTCAAGAACAATTTCAAAGCAATTCAGTTTAGGGCAGAGTTCTCTCAAGTTTCTGGGGATCTTTTCTAAAAAGCTCTGATGGGATAAAAGTTCAGCAATCAGCGGGGAATCTATCTCATAGCAATGAGCTTTGATCGTCCATCAAGAACAGTTCCAAAGCAATAAGTTGCGTCAGGGCAGAGTTCCCTTTAGTTTCTGGGGATCTCTCCCAAAGCAATGAGCTCTGATGGGATGAAAGATCCCTTCTTCCTCAATTAGAAACTTTGTAAAGCAATTTCTTGCTTCAGGGCAGAAGCCTCTTTAGTTTCCAGGGGATCTCCAGTTTCCATAACAGTCAGCTTTTGCCAGCTGAGGGATCCATCAAGAACAATTTCAAAGCAATCAGCTACTTGAGAACTTCCCCTTTCCCTTCCAGTCCCTAAAGATCTCTTGCAAATCAGCCAGCCTCCTGTCGACTTTGCTTGATCGGTTCTCCGTCTTTTGGGCCTTGAATTCCATTCAAAATTTCCCTGTGGCCGTATTCCTCGGCAGCCTTGGGTGACTTGGCCCATCAGCTGGTTTGCTTTTTGGTTCGCTTGGTGGGGGAGGCAAACCTTCCCCAGCCAAACTGAGCCCAGGACATGAGTCATAGTCGCTTTATCCCAGAACCCCCGCTGCCCAGGGCCCGTCACATTTGTTATGCCGTTTGGATTCGACGGGTGAATCGACAACCCCGCACCGCCAGTCAAAATCCTGTTAGTCAGCCAGTCAGTCAGCCGGTCGTTCCTGTTTCCTCGCTTCAAATTTTTGGACTAAATTAGCAGCTGGCGGACAGCCACCCCCCGTCGGTGTTGTTGCCGCGCGGGGGAGGACAGGCCGGCCGATCGGGAGGGTGAAGGGTGACCGTATCAATCCCATGATTATACAAAATTTATAAGTTTTTTTTTGCCTCTCTAGTTGTAGTTATTTTTTTTTGGGAACCAGAACCACCCCGACAACCGCTTGCTTGGCCCGCTGCTGTTGGTGTTTTGAATTTGTAAAACAACAACAGCAACATCGGCGAGGAGGGCACTTACCACCCACAACCCCGCCTGCGTCGAGAGACACTCGCTGCCCGGCCACTGAGCCATTCAATTTGCCGCTGCCCCGCCCCACTGCCCAGCGCCCTAATGACGGCAGCGGGGCAGCCGGCCAGCGGGGGCGGCGGGGCCGGCAGATTCGGCGTTTCGTGCCACACGTTTTGTAGTCCACCCCTCGGCCGGGGCTCGCCCTTCTCCCCGGCTGGGCTGCTTTTTTTTTTTCTTCTTTATTGAATCGCATGTTTTCCTTATGTGAACGCCGCCGCGTATATTTCACTTTTTCCAGCTGCCCGTCCCCGCCCCCTGCCGCCGGCTCGCACGTAATGCAGTTCTGTGTTTTATGCCACCAACAACAACGACGGCCACGAAAAGGTTAATAGAGCCTTTCGGGCGGTTGCATGAATCATTGCCAGCTGTTTATCAAATGCGCTTGCCTCGCCCCGCTCCCGGGCGGGGGGGCCTTTGGGTTGTTCCACCTGCAATTTTTCAATTTTACAAATTTTGACATCCTTTTAAGGCGGGCGGCGGCCTTGCAGCGGCAGGACGGGGGGCATCCTTCAATTAGAAAATTATTTCAAATATTTCGCGGGGGGGGCGGCAGTGGGCGAGTTGCGGTTGCCCAAACGTCAAATCAATAAATGCAGACGGATTGCTAATTGCATTCCTGCCCGAAACCGCAAAATAGCAAAGGTCGTGGGCGGGCGACCTCAGAAGGGACAAGGGAAAAGGGCAAAAGGTTAAAGAAAATACAGGCAGCTGGGATATTTAAAAGGAAGACGGAGGAAGCACTCACGATGAGAGCTGGAAGTTGGAAAAGAAAGCCAAGCGGTGGAGAAATCAGAACCGTTCAAAAGCCTGAAGACAGCCAGAATATTCAAAAGAAGTTTGAGGATACAAAGGAAAAGCGGAGGTCTCTAGTCTCCTCAAGCCTCTCACGGGCGGCGAGGAACCCCAACTTGAGGGGAGAAGAATTTTTCCAAGAATCAGAAAAGAATTGAGTAAAAAAAGAAAGCCAAGCAGTCGAGGAACCAACAGAATTGTCTGAATACACAGAGAAAGCTGAGTTACGCAGCCCCAAGGCTCTCCCAGGCGGCAAGGCACCTCATCTTCTGCAGAAGAGTTTTCTCTGAGAGCCAGAAAAAAAAAAGGAAAGCCAACAGACGCTTATCTATTTGAATACCCAGGAGAAGCTGAGCTACGAAGCCTCTCTCAAGGCCTCTCCAAGGCTCTCCCAAGCCTCTCACAGGGGGCGAGCCACCTCATCTTCTGCAGAAGAGTTTTCTCTGAGAATCATAAAAAAGATAAGAAAGCCAAGCAGTCGAGGGGCCAACAGAACCGCAAAGGTAACCAAGCCTCTCCCAAGGCCTCATTAAGGCTCTCCCAAGCGTTACTTAGGCGAGAGAAAGTATAAGAATCAAAAACACGAGAGAAGGAAAGCCAAGAAATCAACACAACCGCTCAACTGCCCATTTGGCCTGCTGTTGAGACAATGGAAGTTTGGGAAGAGATTTTCCTTCATTCTAGAAATCAAGCAGCGACTAGAACTGCCTGAATTAAACCCAAGAATTATAGATACACAGTTTAAGGAAAAGGAAATCGTTTTCATGCTGAGATTTTCGGGAGGGAAAATTTAAAGAACTCAGAAATCAATTCGGAGAAACCTGAATACCAAAGTTCAGCCCAATGCTCCAGATTTCATAGGGCTTTGAGGTACTGGAGATCTAAACTCTAGAGAAATAGGACGAAAATTAGAGAACCTTAGTGGATTTTCTTTTTTGCAAATTTAAGGTCACAATAAACAAAAAGAGTTTTGGATTAGAAAATCTAAAAACGCTTTCAAAATACCCACGATTAGATATCTTTATGGAAGTTTAAGGACCTCAACCCCGAACTGCTTTGGTTGCTCCAGAAAAAAAAACAATTAACAAAGCCTCCTGATTGTTTTTCTTTGTCGCTTTCCCTTCCGTCAGTTCGACCTTCGACTCATCCTGATCCGTGGGAGAGGACACGTTTTGAATGAATGTTTGCCGTGTTTTATGGACTGAATCGGCAGAGCCGTGCGACTGTCCATTTGGGGTTGGGGGTGTAGGGTAATCAATTTTCAATATACAAGCATAAAAACTGCAACAATTACGGCCATAAACGGGCATGAAAACGAGGCCGGGGGTCGTCCTAGGCCGTAATTATGAAAACTGCATAAAAATGTCGATTTTATGGGAAAAATGCGTGCCACTTGGTCCGCTCTGCCGGCGGCGGAGGACAAGGCCAAGGAACATTGAAATTATGTCTAATAAACATTCCGGTGCCATAAAACGCCGAAAGGCAACGCGGAAGCGACCGCGACCTAACACGGCCTGTGCGTGTTTATGGCCAAGTTTAGCCGGCAACCATACAAGCGGCCGAAATATCAGGCAATCGGCGGCCCGGCGCGGCCACAATAAACCGCAATTAATCCGCAACACAAAACCCACAAAAATTAATCAAAATCTTAATTCTGCTTGCAGTTGTCACCGTCGCCGACGCCCAAGAAGCCCGCGCACTGCCCACGGGGCCCCAAGGTGAGTAAGCCAAAGCCGAGCCTTTGGGTCTAAGCTGATTTGGTTGAAATCCAGCCCGGGAAATTGGAGTTAAATGAATTTTTTAATTTGCCTGGAGTGTGAACTTTTGTTGGCCATCTAGGTGAAAATATTTTCATATTCGCACTCACTCGAATTTTGTTTGCTTTGATCTCTGAACTTATTTATTTCGCACTCGAGTCGACCACTGGAATCCCCCAAGTGTTTGGAATGCTCAGCGCTTCGGGGAGGACAAAACGAGTGGAAATTCAATCGCTTCACCGAAGGGCGAATTGTTGTCTTTTCTCATTTACAAAATAAGAAATTATTTCCTCTCGTCAGAGAATTAATTTCGGCTTATTCTTCGGGCCCTAAAAACACTCTTGATTCCTTGATTTAAATTTGTTTTACTTTTTATATTCAGCAAAGTTTCCTAAAGAAAGAAGATTCTGCTTTGGCCCATTTAATTTGATATTAAACTTTATATTCAATTTGCTTTCATTTTTTAAAGCATTTTATAATTTAAGAGTTTAGTTTTTGGGTTCCCCAAAGGCAAATAAAACGAGAATGAATTTAGATTCTTCTTCAGACCCTAAAAATGATATAGAAAGGGCGGACTAAGTCCGGCGAAGAATTCTACAAAAAGTACAGTCGGCATTTGCCCATTTGTTTCATTTTCTAAATTTTTTTTTTCATATTCAATCGTTTTCATTCTTTAAAGTCTTCTATGATCTATGATTTTGATTAAAGGCGCTTCCAATATCACAAAGCAAGAACGAATTTATATTCTCCTTCAGACCTTAAAAATTATATAGTAAAGGCGGAATAATTTCGGCCAAGAGTTCTACAAAAAAGTACAGTCTGCATTGTCCCATTAAATTTGGTATTTTGTTCCATATTTCATTTTTCAAAATCCTCTGATCTTTGATTTTGATTGAAATCGAATCCAAACTTCAAGAATCATAAATTTGAGCTGCGAATTTAATTTAAAATATTCCAATCCTAGTTTTATTCATTTAGTTTCACTTTCTTTTCGTTCCGATCGCTTTCGTTTCTAATTTTAGTCCCAAAAACATTAAAATAAACTCCTCAATTTCATATAACCCGATTTCTACTCTTCTTTCTTGAACCAAAGCCGATTTCTATATTCCCCTTGTAAATTTTTAAACAAATTTCATTCCATTTTGCTTCCTATATTCCCGATTTCTATGCTACCCTTATGAATTTTGGATAAGGTTAGAAAATGCAGCCAAAAAAAAACTCAAATTTGGACTAGAAATGCTTGCCCTCTCCGGCACACACACCCCTTGGCACACACAGGGGAGCACACACACCTTGCAATGGAGAAATGGGAATGGTTAGGCAATCGAAGCGGAGTGGCAGCTTCGGCGGTCACATGACCGCAGTTTTCCCCCGTCCATAATAATTAGTTATAATCGGATTTTGGCCGAACGACAAGACAAGCGAGCAACCGGGGGAAAGAGGAGTCGACGGCAAAGGTGTCGCGTTGTGTGGACTTTGTATTCAGATGGCGACGACCGTTAGGCGCTGCATTGGCGGTTCATTGTTTTTACACGCCCACGAAAACGGGCGACCGCAGATGAAAAGCCATAAAGAAAAACTCAAAAGCATTGCCCGCGAGTGGGTCGCCTGCTAACTCGGCTCGCTGTCATTCAATAAGCCAACCAGCGAGTCAGTCAGCCAGCCGGTCGATTGGTGGGGTCCGCTTGGCTTTTGTGTTGGCTATTATGGCTTTTTACCAACACGTTTCGATTCGATTCGTTACCAAAAAAACAAACTCGAACCCGAAAACCCACTGCACTAACTAAGCCGCGGCCCGAAAAACAAGAAACCAACTGGGCGACACCATCGCCGCCGGCGGCCCCCACACACAGTTGGTGGCCTGGCCGGGGCAGTCGACCGAATGGAAAACTCGGTTATTTATTGAATTGATTTGTATTTCTTTTTCGTTGTGTTTTTTTTTTTAGTTTGCTCTCTCACCTGCTGCCCCCCCCGTCCACTGGCCCTTGGGGACCCTTCGGATCTGTCCCAAAAATGCTGCACTGTCATGCTGGGCGGGGGAGTCCGGCAACCTGTCCGGATAACTCAATTAGCCGGGGAGGCAGGGGGACGGTTGACAAGTCGTGGAGGGGGGGAGAGTTTAAGATTTTTCGAAATTTTTTTATCGATGGCCAATTACGATTTTCAGAGGCTTTTCTTTCGAAGAGGAAATTCGACTTGTCATTCAGGGGAGGGGAGGGGGGCAGAGGCTTCTGTCGATGACTTGATTTTATGGTTAATTGTCGAGACGAGCGAAGCTTTGAAGCGCTGGAAATCTCTATTAAGAAGGCTTTGAAGCGTCTCTGAAGAGCCGTTCAGGGAACCTTTTCGAAATCTTATTATAAACGGTTCCAAAAACTTGAAATCACTTCGGTTTAAAGAGCTTGCAATCCAAACTGTTTGAAGTTTCGAGAGGAGTATAAATAGAGAAATACTTTACTAACTTTCATGATTTTGCAGATGGAATTCTTTAATTAAAGGGATTTCTGGATATTTGGTTTCTTGATCTTTCAAGAAACTGTTTAGATTAAAGAGTTTTAGGATTCGAGGTGGGAATTAAATTTCCATGATTCTTCAGTTGGTATAGAATAGATTCTCTGATAATTCATTTATGGTTTTCCAAGAAACGGTTCAAATAACTTCACCCTACCTGAGAATTAAAGAATTCCTTAACTTTCATGGAACTTTAGTTGGGATGGAATCGATTTTCAGTTAATAAACTTATGATGGATTCAAGAAAAGGTTCTTTAAATTTTAGCTCACTTCACACTAAAGAGTTTTCAAATTCGAGATGAGAATTAAAGAAATTTCTTAACCTTCATGATTCTTCAGTTGGAGAAGAATAGATTCTCGGATAATGGACTGATGGTCTTCCAAGAAACGGTTCTATAAACTTCACACAACTTTAGATGAAAGAGTCTTGGGTTTCGAGATGAGAATTACAAAAATTGCTTAACTTTCATGGAACTTTAGTTGGGATAGAATAGATTTCTCTATAAGTGATTATTGGTCTCTTAAGAAACGGTTCTCTACACTTTAACACGCTTCAGACTAAAGGGTTAAAGGTTTCGATATGAGAGTTAAATAAATTCCTTTACTTTTATGATTCCTCAGTTAGGATTGAATAGACATCCAAGAAACGGTTCTTTAAGCTTTACTCCTCTTTAGATTAAAGACTTTTATGTTTCAAAATGAGGAATTAAGAAATTCCTTAACTTTCATGATTGAAAAGTATAAGAACATTTCGCAATCTATCATTGAATAGATTCTCGGATAACTGATTTATGTTCTCTTCTATTCACTTCACCTCTTTTACAGAGTTTAAGTAATTCCTTAATTTTCAGACCTATTTAATTTGAATCGGAGATTAGTTTAGATCGACAGTCTCCCAAGTTTTGTGTAATATTTGAGCGCCCTGCGGGTCGATCGGTGATCGTTTTGAATCCACTTTGCATTTTGGCCATAACCCATACGATTTGGATAATGAGTCATTTGGTTTATCGATCGATTAGACGCTTTCGGTGTCCCGTTAGTCATAGATCATTTTACGGTTGCATCACCGAAAAGCGGAGAGGCGAAGTCTTCGCTTTCCACTGGCCCGCTGATCGATCGACGGACAGTGGGCACGACGCCTGACCCACCGGCCCGGCCCGGCCCACACACACGCCCCAAACCGGAGCCCGAGAAGAAACCCACAGAGGCCTAAATTTCGGATTCGACTTTGGAATGAAAAGAGGAAAAAACCTCGCCACACAAAAATCTGTGTGGGCGACCCGTCGAGGCTAAGCGATGGCCACACCGTCGCCGTCGCCGTCGCCGCTGCCGCGGATCGGATCGGTTTGGATCGATCGAATAAGCATAAAATATGTTAATAAGGCTTAAAGTTATAAAAGTCTCTCGGCGCAGAGTTTAGCCAGCCCAGCCAGCCAACCACAATGCTGCCCGCTGCCCGCGGCCCGCTCTCGGGCTTTTGTAATACCAGAAAACCCATACAAGTTTATGGCTTCGGCCACATTTGACAGCCCGGCTGAGGTTGCGAGAAGTGAGCTCAAGTCGGTTGCCAAATGAGCGACTCCAGTTGGCACTTCGTGGTCAGCGAAGAAGCCCCACCGACAGGCAGGGGGGCCTGCGGTCAGACGACCCTTTCGAATTCTGTTCCCGTTTGCGTTTTATATCATTTCGATTCTGCGGTGATTTTGGGCACAGTGCAACCGCAAGTGGCTACTGTGGCACAGTGGTTCGCAATCGAATTGAAAGCAGAGAGTTCTGAATTTTTTTGGCCCTAAATTGCAATTGTCTTGGGGAGAAGAATTAAACCCAACCAACGATCGTGGTAAAGAAATTTAAACACTCACTTTTTTTGATAGAAGTTCCTTTGAGTCCTGGTTGTTTACTTTGTCTTCTGCCAGCCTAGAAACCTAAAGAAAAAGGAAATTTAATTATCGTTTTTTTAATTTGCCCGCCCCACCCAAGACACAAACCGTTTTTGCGGCCCTGTCGCGAGGTGCGCGCAAATGTTGGGTTTGCGACTTTGCTAAGCCTTGCAGATTTGTGCAATGCAAATTAAACGGCGCCAGGGGCAAAAAACCATTTAAATTATATAAAATTGTCTACAAACACTTGAGTGCAGATCCTAGATGAGATTTATTCCATTCATATCCTCAAATATAAGGAAATATGAAGAAAATCTCTTCCACTGGGCGACTGCCGGGCGGCCGGCGCAGCCTCCGGGCCGAAATGTTGTAAACAACAAAAAATCACCGAATTGCAGGGAATTTTCATATCCACTGACTGCATTTTGTTGTCCTTGAAGGATTTCCGTTGCACTGCGCTTGGGGCGATCGATTTTTTTAATAATATTTGCAATTTTCACTTGCCCGGCCGCGGCCGCCGTGCATTTGCGTTCGTTCTTTGGTTCGCACTCAGGATCGGAACCAGCGGTTCCGTTCAGGAGCGAATTTGCATTTCTTATCGGCGAATCGGAATCGGCAGCCCGCGCAAATATTCAAATTCAAATCTTTGAAAAGGCAAATCGAAATAAACTTGAATAAATGGTAGAAATTATTAATTTAAGGGGAGTTTCAAGCAAATTGACTTAAGAAATAATTTGATAATATAGAAATTATATAAAAATCATAATAATTTTATAAATAAAAAAACCCGGACCGCGAAAATTTCAAGTCTTTTATGTCATAAAGAATTTGATCGCCCGACGAGAATTGCCAACTTTAATAGAAGAAATCAAAGAATTTAAAGGTTTCCAACGAAACTTGGGAATATTCTAAACGATCTGAGTTAGGCCAACCGCAGTTTCCTGAAATTTTCTTGTATCTTTTCCCATCTCTCAGCCAGCGGAAGAGGTCGGGGGTAGATTGAAAAACAATTGAATTCCAACCGCCTCACTTTCGTTGGCATTCCCAAAAGAGAAATGAGAAGAAAATCTCTCTCCCCCCCGCTATCAGATTATGAAGATCCAGCACTTCCGCTGCCGTGGCCAGAAACAATTTAATTTCCAACGCCAAACAAAAGAAAACGATACAAAAATTATAACCGATTTAATTTCGTCTTGCGTATTTACAATGCGCCCCACTGTGCAGCCGTTTCCTGCCCTCCGTCAGTCTGTTTTTTCGGCATCTTCGTCTGCCTTTTTTTCTTCTTCATCTCCCAACATCAACCAATTTGCCTCTGCCTGGTTCTCCCCAAAGGCGAAAGCGGGGGAAAAAAAATCAGTTAAGTTTCAGGTGTTCAATTTACTGATTGAAATTCTGGTCGATTTTCGAATGGAGTTTTTCTCTTGGTGGGCCCAAAAGTGCCGTTTGAGCTGCTCTGTCAACCGGGCGATGGGGAGCGGGGGGAGGGAGGAAAGTTTCAACTCTTTGGGGGCTTAGACGTTAAATGATTTTATGGTTTTATCTGCTTGGCCTGAGGTTCGGCCACGTCGTCGTCTGGGGGGGAATTATGTTAGAATTATGCTAATGAGTAGAGCGCCCCTCGATCGAGGGTTATTTTAATTATAAAGAAAGAAAAAAAGCAGCGGGGAATTGAACAACAAAAAAATCGAAATCAAAAGCAGAAGCAAAACTTTAAGCAATTTCCTGTGCCATTTTCAATATTCTGTGGGGGGCGGGGCGCGTTGACCTTTGCGCCGGGCGACAGTAAAACTGATTAAATGTCAAAATGATAAGCTGGCAGGCATTTGCCCCACACACACACACACACACACACACACACACACACACATAAATAGCCCTTTTTATCTCAATTTCCTGGCGAGAGGAGATGGCCAAGACAGACAGCCGGGCCGGGCCAGCCGGGCCAACTGAGGTTGTCAATTCATCTGGGCAGTCAGGCCACTTGAGCCGAACTTTTCCCCCCCGCCCCCTCCCCCCCGTCATCGTCGTTGTCGTGGCTTTTCTTTTTTTTTTTCCTCGGTCTCATTCCGCTTGGTGGCCACTGGCAAACTTAACTTTTGCTGAGTTGGTAGATAAGCGCCGAACTAAAAGCCAAAGACAAACTTAAAAAGCGTCGCAAGAGCCTCCACCGGCCCCCACCCCCGCGTCCTTTATCAGTGGCAAGCCAAGGATCCTTGAGGGTTGGCTGGGCAGGCGGGCGGGCGGGCGCCATTAATAGGCGATTTAGGTTTACTTGGCTCGGCCCCGGCCTGTTGCCTGGGATTTTTGCTTCCTTTCCGTTTGCCTTTTATTGACACTCAGGGGGTGGGGGAGGTCACAAGGGTCGCATTGGGCCCCCGGAATGCCAAACTCATTGTTAGTTTTTGACTTTAACTTGAGGCCGCACACACACACACACGTTCGGTATGCAAGATTCCTTTGACGCTTATCTTGAGGTCCTTTTTAGTTGATTTGCTGACGACGGCCAACCCAGCAAACAAATTGACAACAAGGCCTCCGCACAGTTGGCCGATCACACAAATTGATTTTAATTGTTAAGCATTCCTTTTTTAATTGTCCTAATCCTCCCCTCCTGGGTTGTCCTTTTCGTGTGTGCGTTGGTCAGCAAAAGTCCTTTAAGTAGCCCCCCCCCCCCCTCGCCCCGGCTGGCATCCTGAATTAGGGCTGTCGATTTTCCTAGCCGAAGGGTTAACTTTTATCCCAAATGAATGGTGGCGGCTGCCAGGCTCTGTCGATGGGTATAAATGGCCGCCCACACACGCGCCAGATCCTTTGGGCCAGCGTCCCTTCGAATGGGCCAGTTAATCCTTCACATTCACATTGATTGTAAGTTAATTTGCGTTTGATGGCCTAATCCAGTCGTTAAGTCGTCAAAAGTGTCTTTGATTTATCGTCGGATGGGTCTTCGGGGTCCTTTCTCTCCAGGACCCACACACCCACCACCCACTCAAGGTGTTTGTTTTAGTGAGTGATTGATTAACGGCCAGCGGACTGCCAGGGGGCCGAAAAGGGTTAAGTCGAGCGGTCAGCGTAATGGACAATTGGCCAGAATCTCAAAGGCAATCGAAGGACCAAAACAGAAACGGAGAGAAAGTGCTCATTTTTCTCGTGGATGGAGGTCCTTAATGGAGCTTTACTGTTCCCAGAGATGGAGAATCTTTCCTTCAATTCCTTCAGCGGTTTTTGGAGTCGCTTCTTGAGAATTCTTTCTTCTTTTGAAGGCTTTTTTACAGCATATCTAAGGACCTTAGACATCCTTTATCTTTGCCTATACTACAAGTAATTCTTAAGAATTCTTTTCTCTTTTTCGAATGTGAGACTCGTCAGCATCGCTGAGGACCTTAGACATCCTGAATCTCTGCCTATTCTTTCCTCTTTCATGGATCTTCTTTCTAATCCTTTTCTGATCTTAAACTCCTTCATGTTCTTCTGCCTTTCAATCTTTCTTCCTCTTTTGTTCAATCTTTCTTCCTCCTTCCTTTCTTCTTTCGAATGTGAGACTCCTCAGCATCTCTAAGGACCTTCATCATCCTAAATCTTTGCCAATTCTTCCCTCTTTTATTGATCTTCTCTCCCTTAAGTTCCTCCGTCTTCTTCTGCCTTTCAATCTTTCTTTATCCTTCTCTCGACTTCCTTGCTTGATTTTCTCCCCTTCCTTGCTGAGATTGCAGGGCCTCCATTGGCCTGTGGCCATAAAAGTCCACTCATTGGCTTCTCAATGGACGGCGGGCCGGGCATTTGGGCTGGGCAACAGTAGCAGCTGCCGTTGTGGCTTTAAATTTCGCCCAGAAATTGCCATAGAAAGTGCAACAACAGCAACAACAAGCGGGCAAACCAACTAAGCCAAAAATAAAAGAAAAAAGAGCCGCCCGAGTTGGGCAAACAAAAGACCGGCAACGACGACTGTGGGCCAAGTTAGTTTGGGCCAAGCACGGCCGCCTGGCGCACATTACAAGCGTTCAATATAAATTTCTCAAACTTATTTGTACCAGGTGGGCCGGCCGGCGGTATTGATTTATGGCCAGCGACCGTCCGGGAGTCCGAGTTTCAAACTGTAAATGACAAAACTGCTAAAAGCGGAGGAAGCCGGGCATCCGCTGCAGTCGCCGTCTAATAACCGAGCCGAGCCATCGATGGCCAGCCAACTGGTTTGCCTCCAGACTACAAAAATAATTAGCATGCGATCGGCCCAACATTCATCACACAGGGTGAGGGGTGGGGGGCGAAAAATGGTTTATCATCTTGACCGGGAGCACCTGTTCCCAGGCTTCCCCCCCACAGAACTATAAATATCTCAGGGGGGGAGTTGCAGTGCCGGATGAAAAAAAACCCGCTCCCCAGTTAGAGATTTATGTGTGATAAGCGCAGGCTGCAAAAATAATTACGGTAACTCGGTTTGGAAAATTGAAAATTGGAGCGGAAAGCGTTGAGCATACGAAACGGAAATGTCCGCCAGCCGATAGCCGATATCACTTGCGGAAAAGTGAAAAGCCTCTCGCCAGGCACCTGAAAAATTTCTTGGATTTAAGCCGCCGCCGCCAACCGCCCCAGTAGTTCGGGGCCCCGCCCCGCTGGCTTTTCCAGCGGAAACAGCGTCGTAATCTTTGGCTGGTTGTATTTTTTTTTATGGATTTTCTTCTGTCTGCTGTGTGTGTGTAAATTCTGGGTGTGCGTGTGAGTGTGGCGCCAATTTCCGTATAAATGCAATAAAAACAAATAACCCAGCCGACGAACAAAACAAAATTAGTCGAAAAGCAATAGAAAAAAAAGAAACAACGACGGAAGCGAATAAAAAGGAGACGAGAGAGAAAAATGCGTGAGAAAATTCGAGCAGGCGGCGCACCTGCCCCGGTTCGGCCTGAAAGTGGGAGTGGCTGGGTGGGGGGAGGGGGGGCTAAATTGCACTACGCGGGAATTAATAGGATCGTCGCGGCCGCTCAATGGAATTCAAAGCCTTCAAGGTGTGTATGCGGGGGGGGGGGGGGGGGGAAACAGGAACCCTAGCCAAAAACTGGGAACTCCTCGGGGAAATACTTGGGGGAAATTACAACGCAAGATTTTTGTTTGTATTCCTCAATTTAGAGATCTGAAAAGGAGGTATTTTTTTTTATATAGTGAGGCGGAGTCTAAGAAAAGGAAGAGGAAACTCAATTCCTAAATGAAGATATATTTTGAAGAACTTTGAAGAACTTAAAATAAGAAATCGAAGAAATTGCCCAGAAAAGATCTATAAAAACCCTCGATGGTATATAGAAAAAGGAAAAAGGGAAACTCTCTTCCCACGCGAGGATATATATTAAAAAAAAAATATTAAAGAACTTAGAAAGAAAGCAGAAGATTTTCCGGTTAAAAATATTGCTCAGAAAGGCTCCATAAAAATCCACGATGGCATATAGATTTCCTATATTATATAAACCCTCGATGATGTATAGAGTTTATATTTTATATAAAACCTCGACAGTATTTAGATTTCTATATCAATTTTAAGTGGAATCGAATGAAACAGAGTTCAGATATATAAAGCCGTTGATTCCCTAACCTCTCCCAATTCCTATCTCTATCCTTCTCCATCACTCTTAAGACATTTTTCGGAAACTTAAGACTTTTATTATAGAATAAATAGAACCTCTTAAGCATCCCAAAGCAAGTTCTCTTCGAGTCTTCATTTTAAAGAACTAACCCAAATTCCTTAAGTCAGAAAAATCCCCACAAATGTCACTAAATTCCTTAACCTCTCCCAGTTCCTATCTTCTTCCTTGTTTTTCGAAGCTTTAAGACTTTTATAGAGAAATTTCAGGAGCATCCTAAAAAGTTCCTTTCGAGTTTTTATTTTGAAAAACTAATATAAATTCATTAAGCCGGAAAATCCTTCTTGATTCCTTAACCTCTCCCAGTTTCTATCTCTCTTTCCTTTCCCATCGCCCTCAAGACTTTTTCTGAGCTTTAAGACTTTTATAGGGAAATTTGAGCCCCAGCAACTTCCCTTCTCCGTTTTGAAGAACTAATCCAAATTCCTTAAGTCGAAAATTGTGCCCACCTCCCCTCCCTTTGCTGCGGCCTAATGCAGTCCTTTTGGGGAGCCAATAAAAAGAGGAATTTCGGGGCAAACTCCCCGCAGGATCCCAAAATAACTCAAACATCAAAATTGTTAGCATAATTACCTCGAGGCGGTGGGCGGGCGGACGGGTGGACTTCATTTTGCATGGCCACGCCCTCGTCCTTTCAAGTTTGATGTCGAGGAAACTTGAATTATTAGGCCAGCTGTGCAACCCTTTTTCGGGGGGGCGGGGGCAACCCTATTTTTTTATGGGCCATTCCATATTCTCCCTGTTTTGTTTTTTAACGCATTTTTTTGCAACATTTTACGCGTATTTTGTTGTTTTGTTGTCGTTGGACTTTTTGTGAGCGTCGTTATCGTAAATTCGCGAGGCATTCAGACCCCAAAACCGGACCCTCCAGTGTGGGGATTTTTTTGTTTGCTAATTTGAATGTAATTCGGCGAACGGCGCTCCATAAACTCGAAGTAACACCAAAAACAAGCGACGACAAGCCGCCAACAATCAAACAAATAAGCAGCAATAAGGCCCTGAAGCAATTGTTCAAAAAATTGTCCAACAAAAAGAGACCAAAGCTCAGATTTCTAGGCCGCGTGTGAGTGACAACAAAACAGCTGCCGAATGAAAAGAAACACAAATCGGCGCCAAACTCAAGTGCACAATCACCGGGGGAAAAAAAACGCCCCGCGGCTTCCGACGGACCTCGGCTGGGGCGAGGTGACATTTCAAGGAAGCCAAAAGAGCACCAAAGCGAATCTTCCGAAGGTTTTAGGGAAGCTGGGAAGCGGGTGAGAAAAACAGAAGAGATCAGGGAGAGAAATCTATAGAACAGTTGGAGGATCTCTACTGTTAAGAAAATAAGCCAACTTCAAGAAGAAAAGAAGGCGAAGTAGCGAAGAAGAAGGACGTAGAAACCCCGTCAGTTGAACTGAGTTTCTCTTGAGTTTTTCCTGAAGTTCCTTAAGGCTTATAAAGACCAGAAACCCATATTTCTGCCACCCACAAAAGAACTTTCGGAACTTTAATTAGGTCCCTTAAGTCAGCTTTAGAAGAGGACGATTTTGAGATTAAAGTTTCACTCAACTCTGCCTAGGAAGATTGTGTTTCTTGGCAGAATTTTTCAATCATTCTTTCCTTAATTCCTTGAGAAAAGAAACCCGTATTTCCCCATCCACAAGCCAACTTTCGGGTTTCTCAAACGTTCTTCCTTAAGTTCCTTAAGCCAGCTTCATGAAGAGGAAGTTTTGGGATTTTAAATTTCACTCAACTCTGCCTAGAATGCTTGGTCTTCTGAGCAGAGTTTCTCGCTCTAAATTCCCTAAATTCCTTGAGATTCATAAAGACAAGAACCAGACGAACTTTCGGTCTCGCAGGCTTTCTTCCTTAAGTTCCTTAAAGAAGAAAGCCCCACAAAAAGACGGTATTGGGATTAAAATTTCCTACAACTTTACCTAGAAGAAAGCTTGGTCTTCTGAGCGGAGTCTCTTACACGTTTTTCCTTAAGTTCCTTGAGATTTATAAAGACAAGATTACCATATTTCCCTTGCTGATGGCGTGTTTCTCGGTCTTCATAGATTGAATTCTTCCTTAAGTACTCCCGCATTTCCCCCTCTCCCTCTTTCCGGTCGCAAATTAATCGAGATATTTTCATGTTTTTCAGAGCCACCAAAATGCCAGCCATGGGCCTGCTAATCGTCCTGCTGGCATCCCTGGCCACCAGTTCGACCGCAGCCTCCTCGCTGATGTACACAAACTACCAGAACCAGCGCTTCGCCATGGAGCCGCAGGACCAAACAGCCGTCGTCGGCGCCCGCGTCACCCTGCCCTGCCGCGTCATCAACAAACAAGGCACCCTGCAATGGACCAAGGACGACTTCGGCCTGGGCACCTCCCGCGACCTCAGCGGCTTCGAGCGCTACTCGATGGTCGGCAGCGACGAGGAGGGCGACTACTCGCTGGACATTTACCCGGTGATGCTGGACGACGATGCCCGCTATCAGTGCCAGGTTAGCCCGGGGCCGGAGGGCCAGCCGGCCATACGGTCGACGTTTGCCGGGCTGACAGTGCTGGTGCCGCCGGACGGACCGAAGATAACCCAGGGCGATGTTATCTATGCCACGGAGGATCGTCGGGTGGAAATTGAGTGCGTGTCGGTGGGCGGCAAGCCGGCGGCCGAGGTGAGTTTAAGTCGACGAGATTCACTAAGGACTCAGGCTTAATTTGCTGGTCTCTCGCTTAGATTACCTGGATCGATGGGCTGGGCAATGTGCTGACGGATAATATCGAGTATACGGTAATTCCTTTGCCGGACCTGCGGCGCTTCACGGCCAAATCGGTCCTGCGGCTGACGCCCAAAATGGAGCACCACAATACCAACTTCACTTGCCAGGCCCAGAACACGGCCGACCGCACCTATCGTTCGGCCAAAATACGTGTTGAGGTAGGTTCCCCTCGTTGATGGGTTCAGTGGCAAACAAATTGCCAAGTTTGACGCACCACCGACGCTCCCTCCCCTCGCGCCAGTATCAAATTTACAGGGGGAAAGTCTGCTGGTCCTGGGCGAACAATTGGTTTCGTTTTATGAATGGAAGGGCCGGGCCGGGCCGGGCCGGGGCATTGTGATAGATTCTGTAGGCTGGCTCGAAAAATACGAATGCAATTTGCAGGATCAGAGCTTCCAGCCGATGAAGCTGCTTTGGCCAAATTACCAGGGCTGGGCTGGCTCTTTGTTTGGGGCTTAAATGCTGGCAATTTTCATTCTAAAAGTCCTCTTGGTTTTTCCTCCCTTTAGGTGAAATACGCGCCGAAAGTTAAGGTAAACGTCATTGGTCCTGGCAATTCCTTGGCCGCCTTTGGCCACTCAGTGGTGTCCGGCGGCCACCAGCGGATCGTGGAGCACGCGCAGGTGCGGCTCGAGTGCCGGGCGGATGCCAATCCCAGCGATGTCCGTTACCGCTGGTACATCAACGACGAGCCAATTATAGGCGGCCAAAAAACCGAGATGGTAAGTCCGCCCCGCCCCACATTCCCGGCCAGCTAACCAGTTCGTCCTTGATCTTCAGGTCATACGAAATGTGACGCGCAAATTCCACGATGCCATTGTCAAGTGCGAGGTGCAGAATTCCGTGGGCAAGAGCGAGGACAGCGAGACCCTCGACATCAGTTGTAAGTAAAAGAAAAACCCTTAGCCCAGTTTCCAGCTAAAGGGTCGATTTTTCCTCCATAAGATGCGCCGAGTTTCCGCCAGCGGCCGCAGTCCATCGAAGCCGACGTGGGCAGCGTGGTGTCCCTGAACTGCGAGGTGGACAGCAACCCCCAGCCGGACATTGTATGGATCCAGCATCCCAGCGATAGGGTAAGTCCAGCTCAATCCTTCCCCTCCCCCCAACAGAGCCTTAAAAGTCGAGCTTCCTCCAGGTGGTGGGGACCAGCTCGAATCTGACCTTTGCCGTAAGCAACGAGACCGCCGGCCGTTATTATTGCAAGGCCAATGTCCCGGGCTACCCGGAAATAGCCGCCGATGCCTACGTCTACCTGAAGGGCTCGCCCTCTATCGGCTCGGCCCGCTACCAGTACGGCCTGGTGGGGGACACGGCCCGCATCGAGTGCTTTGCCAGCAGCGTCCCTCGCGCCCGCCATGTGTCCTGGACCTTCAATGGCCACGAGATCAGCTCCGAGTCGGGCCATGACTACTCGATCCTGGTGGACGCCGTGCCCGGCGGGGTCAAGTCCACGCTCATCATACGCGACAGCCAGGCCTACCACTACGGCAAGTACAACTGCACGGTGGTCAACGACTACGGCAACGACGTGGCCGAGATCCAGCTCCAGGCGCAAAGTAAGTAGAGCGGGAAATCAGGGGCATTTGAGGGGCAGGACTAATTTATTTGCCTGGCAGAGAGCGTGCCGCTGCTGATGACCATAGTGGGCGGCATTTCGGCCGTGGTTATCCTGATGGTGCTGACTATCCTGATCATCATTTATCTGAAGTGCAAGAAGCGCCCTAAGCTGCCTCCGGCCGATGTGATCAGCGAGCATCAGATCACCAAGAACGGCGGCGTCAGCTGCAAACTGGAGCCCGGCGATCGCACCTCCAACTACAGCGACCTCAAGGTGGACATCTCGGGCGGCTATGTGCCCTACGGCGACTACAGCACCCACTACAGCCCGCCGCCCCAGTACCTGACCACCTGCTCGACCAAGTCCAACGGCAGCTCCACCATCCTCCAGAACAACCACCAGAATCAGCTGCAACTCCAGCAGCAGCAGCAGCAACACCACCACCACCACCAGCAGCAGCAGCAGCAGCAGCCGGGCACCCAGCAGCCGGGGCAGAGCGTGCCGATGACCTTCCTGACCAACAGCGGTGGGGGCAGCCTGTCGGGCAGCATTATAGGCTCGCGGGAGATCCGGCAGGAGAACGGGCTGCCCAGCCTGCAGTCGACGACGGCCTCGGTGGTGAGTTCCTCGCCGAATGGCAGCTGCAGCAATCAGAGCACGGCCACCACCACCCATGTGGTGGTGCCGAGCGCCATGGCGCTGAGCGTGGATCCGAGATACAGTGCGATTTATGGTAATCCTTATTTACGTACGTCGAACTCGTCCTTGCTGCCGCCGCCGACGGCGGTTTAGGTTGGCGGGGAGCGGAAAAAAGGAAGACTGATCTCTGGGCTGGCGGGTCCTCCGCTTGGGTGAAGCTTCGGCGAGAACAAAAAACAGAAAGCAACCAAAAATTCGCATTGTGTAACTTAATTAGTTTAAGGATATTTTTTTTTTCGTCGGCCAAGTCAAAAGGTAAGCCTTTTTTTCTCTAATAGAACTATAAAAACTTACGGTTAAAAATTAAGTAAGCGTAGTTTTAGCGAAGCCTTCACAACGCGCATTCAAAAAACCCACAAAACAACGAAAGTTGAACAAAAAAAACAAACCTTTGCCGCCTTACAAAGATTATATAGAAAGATATAGATTCTGCTAGGAACTAGGACATTTTTCAAGGAAGCAATGAAAAGAGAAACCAAGAAAAAAGGAGTGGGAGGAATCACTGAAATCTTCTGGGACTTAAAGACTTCCAAGTCAACTTTTCTTAGATGGTCAGAGAGACAGATTTTCAGACTTTTTTCGGACTTTTTCTGAGGGTTTCTTCTACCGAAAAGAGTATTGCGTTGTTCGAGAAAACAAGAGAAATTGAGTAGAAAGAATCACTGAAATCGTCTGGGATTTGGGGCAACTTTTCTCCCACAACCAAATCCTTATTTAGGGAGCCAGATTTTAAAAACTTTCTTTAAATATTTCTGAGGATTTTTCTACCGAAAAGAGCATTGCGTAGTTCGAGAAAACAAGAGCAATTGAGTAGAAAGAATCACT
This sequence comes from Lissocephala sabroskyi, assembly GCA_037075105.1. Taxonomy (NCBI): domain Eukaryota; kingdom Metazoa; phylum Arthropoda; class Insecta; order Diptera; family Drosophilidae; genus Lissocephala; species Lissocephala sabroskyi. The sequence goes on from JBAMCP010000808.1 coordinate 23,511, forward strand.
GAATCCCTCTGGGACTTGGGGTAACTTTTCTCCCACAACCAAATCCTTATTTAGGGAGCCAGATTTTCAAGACTTCATTTCTACTCTTTCCGAGGGATTTTTCCACCGAAAAGAGCATTGCGTAGTTCAAGAAAACAAGGAAAAAATAAGTGCAAGGAATCACTGAAATTGTTCGGGATTTGGGGCAACTTTTCTCAGTTGGTTTTCCCACAAACAAATCTTTAGTTAGGGAACCAGAATTTCATACATTGTTTCCACTTTTTCGAGGGATTCTTCTGCCGAAAAGAGCATTGCGTAGTTCGAGAAAACAAGAGAAATTGAGTAGAAACACTGAAACCCTCTGGGATTTGGGGTAATTATTCTCAGTTGGTTTCCCACAAACAAATTCTTTTTTAGGGAGCCAGATTTTCAGACTTTTCGAAGGATTTTCCTGCCGAAAAGAGCATTGCGTAGTTCGTTTAGCCTAGCATTTTGCGTAGTTTAAGCCTTGCCCCTTTCACCTGTACATTTAGATTTTAGTTTAAGCGAAAATGCCAAAGTACCTGATAGTATTTAAGTTTATAGGGATTTTTTTTTTTATGTAGCCGATAAATCGCTTTAGTTTTTTTGTCATTTTAGAATAAAGAGTTCTAGAATTTAAGCGAACTTCACACAAGCCCCACCAAATTAGAGAAAGAGTAATAAACGGGGAATTCGCTTTGCACGCGTCTCTGAAAATGCAACCCTGCGCCGCCTATGACATGCCCGCGCCCCCTTCTTCTTCTTGCTAAGTGTACTTCTAAGCGCATAACGGTAAACTAAAGTAAACTAGAATTATAAAGCGAAGTGTGCATTTTTTTTCTCTAGCCTTATATAGATTTTTATATATATATAGAATATTATATATAGAGAGATATAAATTAACCCATGTTGGTTTTTTTTTTTTTTGGAGTCGGGTTACCCGTGACCGGGGGCGCCGAGAGGAACTTAGCGTTAAGCGAAAATGTTTTATGTATACAACAAAATAAACATATGAAAAATTTAAAAAATTAAGTGTCTCTCAAAGGACTGCGGGGGGGGGGATGGAAAGTCAAACACGGAAAAGGGTGCGTTGGATTTCTCAATTCAGCAGGACGACGACGGCGACTCTCAGCTGGAAAGCTGAAAATCAAACAAACAAAAGCGAAATTAAAAAGTGCCCAGCGGAAGGAGCTGCGTTCCCCCTGTGCGTGTGTTAATTTATGACAGTCAGTCCATCCTTTGAAACGCCGAACGAAGGATCCACACATACGTGGCCCGCACTCGGCAGGACCCAGTTGACAATGCAAACAAACGGCACGCTAAGCTTCTCCTCGACTACAAATGCTTAATGAGTGTAATGAGCAAAGGGTCGACGCCCAGGACCTTCCCTTCTCTCGCTCTTCCCGGCGGTGGTCCTTCGCACAGTTAGTGCATTTTGGGGCCACGTGTTGGCCGTTAGTTTCTGCCGCATGAGCCGCAAGAAAATTTTGTGGCAATCCTGCCAACAAAGTCCTTCCTCGCATCAAACTAAATTAGCTTTAGTTTTTCTATGCGGCAAGCGGTGGGGGCGCAACTTTGCCGCTAACGACAATTCCCCCACCCCACCCCCTTTGGAAAAACCTCTGAACTTGCACGCATTCAGTTCAGACAAAAGAAGGAAGGATTCAAGGGGCGGGGGGAGGGTAGAGTGAGTTTTGGGTTTCTAGTTAATTTGAATGTTTCCGCTGTGAAACGATTAAAAGCACTTGCGACACACTCACGCGACTTCATATGCCAAATATTATGGGAGACAGAGAGAGAGATGGCGTGGGAGGGGGAGGGGGCGGGAGAGGTTATTGAGAGGGGAGGGGGTGAAGTTCAGCAGCTGATTGGGTTGTCAGTTGGTTGCCAGTCCCAGTGCCATTGAAGCTTTGCAGAGTTCCCCCTCTCTTGAGTCGCTTAGTTGGCTTACCTCGCGTGAGTCACGCACGCACGCTGCAGTGAGTGAGATAGAGTTGCTCGCGGGAGTCACGCAGGCATGTGGAAGTGTGTGGAATACTCTAAAAACTAGGCTGCTTATTAAATTGAGTGAGTCATCAAGTTAGTCACGTTCTTTTGCTCTCGTGAGTCAGGCACAGCAGCTCACGTGAGTCACTGACCAGAAGCTATGCAGATGCGTTGAGGAACTCCTAAAGCTCACGGTTGACTCACGCACGCACGAAGAAATTGAGTCTAAAACGAAGCCAAGCTTGGCGGCCACTTTAATTAGCTAATTAAGCGAGTCACGCAGACACGAGGAAACGTTTTGAAGGATTCATTCACGCACGACACTCCCAACACAGCGTGAGTCACTCGCAGTGCCCGAGGCATTCAAAATTGAGGCTTTTGGTGAGTCCTCCCGCCCTCCAGCCTCCCAGATAATCTCAGAGGAACCCTAACCAAAGCTGGGGAGATTCCTTCCCCCTCCCCCACGCCACTCACGAAGGATATAGCAGCCGATAACTGGAACCGCGAACGACGATGGCTTTGACTTTGAATGCGTCGATTAAATTGGACCCGCGCGCATCCCCAAATGGAACCAATGAAAATTTCACAGATCCAGGAGAATGCAACTTCTCCCCCCCCCTTCCCTCCGCCGAGGACAACTCCTTCTCCACCTCCAGTCCACCTGACGTTGTTGCAGGTTTTGCGGTGGCGGTGGCTTTATTGCTGTCCGTGACGGTGATGGCAGCTCCGTTATCCTTTTATGTTTGCCCCGCCACATGAGAGGGGTGGGGGGGAGGAAAAGGACGCGACGTTCTGTCTGTTTTGTTCGAGTCGAAGTCGGAATCGGCCGGACCCGCAGCGCGTTAATCACCGGCCATTTCGGTGGCCATCGACTGGCGGGAAGGACTCTCCCCCACGTCCTTTTTATGAACAATGGGCGGCGGAAACGGAACCCACCGACCGGCGCTGCTTGTCGCACATTGTCCTTCGCCGGGACACGACCACCGGGCCCACAAAATGCTAGCGCTCCTGAAGAGTTACGATTTCATTAACATGAGAAATGGCAGGAGTTGGTTCAGCCGAAGAGGCGGGGGGAAGGGTGTCCTGTGAAATGGGCGGGCCTGTTAATTGCCAAGCGGAGTTGGTTGGCTGGCCAGCCCGCCTCCTTCCTCGATGATTAGCAAATGTTTTCTTTATCACACACACACACACACACACGGGGGGCGGGGCAACCCCAAAAATGTTGTGCCACTTGGCGGCGGGCAAGTGTAATTGGCAGGCAAGAATTTTCCCTTTTTGCCGTTGAATTTTCTTGAATTAATAAAATGTCTTCATTATTTAAATTGCTCGCCAAGGCCGCTCACCGCAAAACGCCACCTACCGCCCATTTTGTACGTCCGTCTGTCCGTTCGGTTGAATGGGTGCGGTGGCGCCGTCGTCCTGCCGGCCCCAAGTTAATTAGCAGCTGGGGAATTGTAAAGCGTATTAATGTCCTGCGTGCCCGTGTGTGGGTCCTTCGGCCTCGCCTGCCCAGCTCAATGGATCTTAGTTGAGGTCCAAGGGGGAGGGGGGGGGACTGTTATTTCTATATATCAAAGATCGTAAGGGAACCGAAATTTAGGGATGTTTGTGGGACTGCTGAAAATTCCTTATCTTTAGAAATTGTCTGATCTTTAGTATTATTTTCAAAGATCTGTTTTGTGTGTTCCTTGAACTTTTCTATAAACCTTGGAAATGCTGTAAAAATCATTATTCTTTCCCGATTTTAGACGGAGAATTAGAAAGGCTACTGAAAAAATAATAATAAGCGGATTAATTCGAGGATTAAAATCCCAAAAGGTTCTTTGAAATACAGTAAAATGGTGTGGGGCTGGAGATGGTCTAATTTTCTGGTTTCAGGGATATATGGATCAGCATTTGTAGGTTCAAATATTGGAGCGGATGGCGGTGGATCCTCCAGCAGTATAAGGACCCCAAAAACATACCAGCACCTTAGCCTGAAACTGGCTTGGGGTCCATGGAATGGTCAAGAAAGATCACATCAGAATTTGTAGTGCCCAATGGAGGAAGCTTTCTTCCAGGCTAAACCATCCAAAAACTTAGCGCTTTGGAAGACAGTGAAGTGGGCGGGGGAGGCAATTCCGGTGGAGAGGGAACTTCACAAAATATTAACGACATTTTTTTGTCTAGCCTATAAATTTTAATATAGTATTAAAATTATTAATTTGAAGTTATTATTTTCCTAAATTTAACCAAAAAATCGATTTTTTTTACCGCTCATATTCTTCTCTTATTTAAGTATTTTTTTTTCCTCTTTTAAATAAATATTTAGAAATCGCCGATTTGTTTTTAAATTCTCTAGGAACTCTAAATTAAAAAACAATTTAGTATGTATTTAAATTATTAATTTGAAGGTTTTTTTTCTCTTTAATAAAAAATTCCCTACTAATTTTTTGGCCGCTAATATTTTTCTCTTATTTGAGAATTGTTTTTCCTTTTTTAAATAAATATTTAGAAATCGCTGGTTTGTTTTTAAATTCTCTACGAACTCTAAAGTCGAATAAAAATATAATTAAAAATTTATAACTATTATTTCTATTTATTTCACCACTGCAAATGCCACGTAGGATTTTTTGTTTTATTGAAATTAATTTCCCATAAATTCCCTTAAGCCTCTCAAGCGCCTTCAAATCAACGAAACCCAAAGAGAACCACAAATTTTTACGCCGTTTCGCTTGTTCAAGGCAAATGTAACGGTAGTTTGCCAGTCGACGACAGCCCGGCCAATTCGCTCTTAAGTTCGCCGAGTGAGTGGCTGGCGCAACAGGCGCTCGGCTGGGCGGCCGAAAGAGAGCGTCAGCCAGCGACGGCCAGCGATGGCAAGCGAGAAGGTTTTTGGGTGAGAGGGGCGCGGGGGGCGGCTGCGATCTTGGTTGCTGGGGCGATTGCATTCAGTCGTTTGCTGAATTCGGGCGGAGGAGCAGGCGAAGCGTCGCGTCGCGGAATTTAAATACGGGAATTTCCAAAAAAATGCCAAAATTTTCAAAATATTCAAGTGCGCGTTGTTGTTGTTGTGTTCGTCGCGAAGTTTGTGCATTTGGGTATTTTTTTTTTTTTTTTTCAGTGAATGTGTTGCATTTTGCCTTAAATTTTGCCCAAATTCCAGTGAGCGTCGGTCGAGCCAACAAAATGGCCGCTGGCCCCCTCCCCCCTTTCGCCCAGCAGCTTAGCTGCAAATTTTTTTGTTCTGCTTTTTTTTCAAGTGTCAGTGAGCGTGTAACGGACCCCCCCCCCCTCGCCCCCCGCGCCTTGTCGTCGTTAACTTCGCCTGCTCTTTGTCGATGCGCAAACGAAGACTGCGCGGCTTTTCGGTCGCAGCGCCCACGCGTCTGCCGGCCGCGCCAAGAGAACCGTCGATTTTAAGAGAGCGAATAAAACAAAATAGCCGATTAGCCGGTGAGTTTGGTTTTCTACTTAAATTGCTCTCTTTTTTTTTTTACTCTGCATTTGAAATCAAAACTGAAGCAGTCGCTGTGGGCGAAAAGTGCTTAAGTCAGTTTTACTGCGTTTGGTTGTCTGTCCATCCCAAAAGGGAAATTAGTATAAGAATTCTAAGCCATTTACCTTTAGTTTTTTGGTTTAATTATTTAAATTTAATTTTTCACACTCGTTTTAAACACACAAGAAATTACACACCATGACTTGCGCTTTTCGGGGCGCCCACAACTGCCGGGGGCTGCGATCCTTCGCTCTTTTTATATATTTCGGGGGTCCGGCGATCTGAGCTTTCAGTTGAGAGAAAAGCTTTTTTTCAAGAGCGAAAGCTCCGCCGGATTGGAGTGAGAGGGGATGCGTGGGAAAGTGGGCAGACAGATGGGTAGTTGAAAAAGGCGGGGAGACAGAGAGTTGGACGGTAGGACGGACAAAGCGAAGAACTTCTCTATACAGGGAAGGAACAGGCAGGCGGGGAAAACAGCAGGCAAATAAGAGGGTCTTTCTTGTTTTTCAAATTTCTTAACTCTTAAGAACGAAAGATCCTTCTTTTAACTCTAAAACCGTAGGACTGACAGATTTCTATATTTCCCATATCAGTTGCTTAAGTATTTTGTTTTGATCTGAAGATTTGGATACCGTCAATATATTCTCACTGGACAGATGATATACTGACAGATTTCTATATTCTCCGTTTTCGTTTCCTTGAGAATTTTGTTTTTATGTGGATAATTGGGAGCCGTATTCCTGAACAGTATCAAGAACCGTCTATAAATTCCCATTGATTCGCAGCCTTTTCTCAACTAAATCTTAAATATTCGTACCCTTTACCCTTTATGAGGGTAAAGAACCCAACAGAGTTGAAGTTGGCCTTAAAAATTTAGAGCTACGACTTTCTTATTTCATCTATTTGTGATCCTAATTTAAAAATATGATTCCTCTGACCTTTGGCTTTTGAATTTTTAAGCTACGTAAGGTCAGTGGATGGGGAGGGGGTAAAAAAGTGATAACAGATCAATTGGAAAGCTTTCCAGGCAATTTTTAAAAATTGCAATCACATGTTTCCTGCGTTTACGCACAGATGGCGCCACTTAGACAAGCGATCAGAAAGACAGTGAGAGAATTATGATCGCCAGAAACCACCCACAGATGGCGCTATATCTTTCGCCTTAAAGAAAATCTCATGCGATTTGTGTTCTTGATTTTCTTGGATTAACAATTCAAACAATAAATGCAATTGACAGCCTCGTTGAGGGAATGCCTGGCGGACTACTTGAGTCCCCCGGTGACCTCGATGGCAGCTCCATTGACATAGGCCGATTTCTCGGAAGCCAAAAACGCAATCACCTCGGCGATCTCCTCAGGCCGGCCGAGCCGCCCCAGCGGGCAACGCTGCACCACCTGCTCCTTGATCTTCTCCGGCACCACCGCCACCATCGGCGTGTCAATGTAACCAGGCAAAATGCAGTTCACGCGAATCCCGAACTTGCCAAACTCCTTGGACGCCACCTCCGTAAAGGAAATCACTCCCGCCTTGGTGGCCGCATAGTTCGCCTGCCCCACGTTGTTCAGCCGCGCCACAATGCTGGAGAGGTTGACGATGCTGCCGCCGGCGCTCACCTGCTGCTCGATCATGGCCTTGGCGAAGTGTTGCGTCACCAGGAAGGTGCCCTTGAGGTTGACGCTGTAGACGTCGTCGTAGTCGTGCTCCGGCATTTTCAGCAGGTAGCCGTCGCGGGTGATGCCCGCCGAGTTGACCACGATGCTGGGGGTTTGCTGGAAGTGGTGGGCGGCGGCGGCCACGGCGGACTTCACGCTTTGGGCGGAGGAGACGTCGACTTCGAGGGCGGCGGCGCGGTCTTGGCCGATTTCAGTGGCCGTTTGCTGGGCGGCCTGGAGGTTGCGGTCGGCGGCTATGATTTTGGCTCCGTCGCGGGCCAGCAGACGGCAGGTGGCTCGTCCGATGCCGGAGCCAGCGCCTGTGGGTGGAAAATGAGAGGGGGGAGGTCGAATTTTATTTTTATAGGACTTACCAGTGACGAAGGCCACTTTGCCAGCGAGCAGACCGCTTGCCATTTTTGCAGTTTTCGGGGGTTAAGCTTTTGTGGGGCGATAAGGCGACGGCTCGGCAGACGGGCGGCAATTTAATCAGTCGCAAGGGCAACAGGTTTTCGTGCTTCTTCTTCGCCTTCTCGAATTTCACCACGAACAGCTGTTCGGATTCGCCGACTGGTTCGATAGGTGAACCGGTGGCTGTTCATTGGCGATCGGTTGTGTCCGACTGCCCGGCAGGTGGCGGCAGGTTGGGCGCGTAATTCAAATTTGAAGGGGACTGAATTTTTAAGGCTTTTTTTAATCTGTTGCTTGATTCACTTAACACAGCACAAATTTGTCTGGTCAACTGTTTTAAATTTGTTGCGCGTTATTTGAATCTGCTGAGAATTTTATTTCAAACGCGCAAGTCAAATTTGAAAAGATCAAACCGCTTAAAGCAGAAAATTATATATTTTTAATTGTTTGGCGGTATAATTAAATTTTTATGGCAATCAACTTAGCGAATTTAAAACGATGACCCAAATGTTTTATTTTTTTCTATTAACTTGTTTGGCGGGAAATTTGAATTCTTGTGGCGATCAGCGAATTTAAATGGACTACTGAAAAATTTATTTATTTCCATTAACTTGGTTGGCGGGAAATTTAAATTTTATAGAGCGATCAGCTCAGAGAATTTGAAATAATTAAGTCACCTAAAGCATCAAATATTTATTTATATTATATTTAAATTTTATGGCGGCTTACAGTAGCAAATACTTATTAATTTTTGGCGGGGAATTTGAATATTTATGGCGCTGATCTTAGCGAATTGGAAAGGATCAAATCGCTTAAAGTAGCAATTATGTATGTATTTATATTTTGAAGGGATATTTGAATATTTATGGCGATGAGCTTAGCGAATTTGAAAGGATCAAATCGCTTAAGGCAGCAAATACTTCTCAACTTTTATTCACTGCTTGACGGGATCAGTTTAGAATTTTATTTTGGGGAAGTAGTAGAATGATGCCTCTCAATAATTATTAATTTATTTATATCAACTGCTTGGCAGGGAATTTGAATTTTTTAAGCGATCAGCTTAGAGATTTTGAAACGATCAAACCACTTAAAGCAGCAAATATTTATTTATTTATATTTTTGATGAATATTTATGGCGATCAGCTTAGCGAATTGGAAAAGATCAAATCGCTTAGAGAAGCAAATACTTCTTAATTTTTATTCACTGTTTGTTTGCGATCAGTTTAGAATTTTATTTTAGGGAAGTAGTTGAAATTTCAAGCCGCTTTATTCTTACCAACTGCTTGGCGTGAAATTTGAATTCTTGAAGTGATCTGCTTCGAATCTTCCTCACCAGATGGCGCTTTGTAGGCTCGTCTTTAATTTCAAGCGATCAGTTTCCAGAAGCTACCCACAGATGACGCCGTGCGGCGCCAATTTCAAAGAAAAAACTTAAGATTTGTCGATTTTATTGATTTCCTCACTCCACGGTGAGGAGATAAAAAAGATCGCTGTTCCCCGCACTCCTGGCCAATCCCCACTGCCTGAGGATCTTCTTCAAATACCGCTTCGGTATCCTCACCAACTGACGCTTGATAATGCGTTGCACCTTCCGCCAGGGCCGCTTGCCGCCCCGATCGTCTGTGATGTCCTGCAGGTCCTCCTGTTCCTCTTGGTCTTTTGCCGGGAGTTTCTGCAACTGCTCTAGAAGCTGCTGCAATTGCTGCGGGCTCAGTCGGTCCAGATTCAAGCCGGGAATGTCAGCCTCCCCCGAACGTAGCCTGAGCGCCTGGCAGGGCTGCCTGGAGTCTCCTGCCGCCAGCAGCGCTGCCAGCAAAGCCAAGCCGAGGCTCAGTTTGAAAGTCATTTCGCCAACTGCCAGGCCCAGCGGCCAGCCAGCCGCTTAAATACCCTCCGCCAAGTTGGTCAAGTGGTGTTGAGTTCAATTGATTTCTTTTATTCGCGCTGGCCAAAAAAAATTACAAGTACTTCTCTCAGAATTTCAATAAATATAAAAAAAAAAATATGAGCTGGCCGGGCCGTCGGTGTCTCTAGGCGCCAAAGCGGTTGCGCTTGTTCTTGTTCTTGCGGTTCTTGTTGCCAGCCCCGCGCCTGCGGTTCTTGTTGACCCTCTTCCGGATCACGCGGCGCTTGTTCGGGCGGCTGTTGCTATTCAGCATCACCTTCTGGCCCTTCTTGAAGTACCGGCGGTAGCGGGGCGGGACCCGCACGCTGATCACCTGGCCGCGGCGGCTGCCCTTGCGGCGCAGATTGATTTGGGAGGGCTGGGTGGCCTTGCCGTCGGTGGCGGTGCCCTGGATCTCCTGGTCGGTGACCACTTCGTACTCCTGGGCGCCGGCGGCCAGGGCGGCCTGGAGGGCCTGCTCGTCGACCAGCTCGGCGGAGGCAGCGGCGGAGTTGGACTCGCCGGCGGAGTCCTCCTCATCGTCGTCTCCGATGTACTGGCGCCCGCCGTCGGGCGTCGTGGGCGAGGGCGAGGTGGGGGAGGTGGTTATGGTGCCCGTGGCTGAGGGGATGGTGCCGTTGGAGGTGATGGTGGTGGGGGCCGTGGCACCGGTGCCGGCACCGGTGATGATGATGGGGATCACGGGTTGAGTGTTGCCGGCGCCGAACATGTTCTTGAATAACAGGAACTTGCGCAGGAAGAGGCGGCCGCTGGAGGCATCCTTGTTGGCGCTGGGATTGCCCGCGGCTGCCTCGGCGGTGAGCTTCTCGATTTCGGCTTCGTTCACCTCCAAGGGGGCGTCGAGATCGGCGTCTGTGGAGCGGAACTTGGCGGCTGCCACGGCTCGTCGGCCTAAACAATCCAGGGTTAGTGGGTGGGGGTGACGGTGGTTGGAGGTTGGGGGGGATGAACTTACCCTTGGCTTTGGTATCGGCCTGGGCGGCGCTGAGGAGGCAGCAGCCCAGCAGGATGAGACCGTAGAACTTGAGCTGCATGTTGGCGAGGATTCCCGAAACTACTTTTGGGTAAGAGGTAAAAAAGAACTTTTCAAGGATCCCCGGCTGCGGTGTGTGTGCTCGCACTGATTGTCAATCAATGTTTGATACTTTATCGTCGCGATCGCAAGGCTTTTATAGCCCGAGCCCCCAAAAACCCTCACGCACTTTCAATTCAACTTCAACTTCAATGGAATTCAATTTCGCGAAAGGGTATTACCCCTCCTCGAAGGGGAATGGGGGGAGGGTAACCCGTTAATATTTGCGTGAAAATCGCTGGCAGCAATTTCTTAACCCGCCTCACTTCTTCGCCAGTCATTGCGTTTCTCATGAATACCTTTCAGGGCAGTTCGATTGGGTAGGGGGTGGGGGGAGGGGTAAGGTTCTGTTTATCATTGAAGCATAGCAGGCGACGGGCTGGGCTTTCTACGGCACTTGGCAATCCATTGCCCCTTGCCAGATTCAAACCGCCTCTAGGCTTATTTTTTTTACGCGGTCAGTCGTGTGTGTTTGCGGGGGGAGGGGGGGAGAGATTGTTCGTAGAAAAGTGAAAATCAAGTTTGGGAGCCACCGCGACACGTGAATTCGTAGAATTTCTCTGGCCCGAGACGAAGCATACAAAAATTCAGCGGGCAGATAAATGTTTGAGGATCTGTGAATCCTCAGATCTTGTATAAAGAGATTGGTATCAGTTATAAAGAAATTAGGTGTCTTGCAAGAGGGGGAATCTGTAGATTGCAATAAGATCCACAAATCTTGATTAATCAAAAGATCGAAATGAATTCATGAATTCTAATATGATCCTCATTTATCACGAGATCTGACTAAGTTTATTGTTTTAAGGAATTTCTCTGGAAACCGATCGAGCCAGAAAAAAGTTGAGAAATGCTCACTTTGAGGATTTGCGAATAGGATCCTCAGATCTTTATAAATCAAAAGATCGGCAATAATTATAAAGAATGTATCTGTCTTTCGAGGGAATTAATCCCTTGAGAATCTGTGGATTCCAATGGAAACCTCAGATCTTAAAACATCGGAATGAATTTGTTTTTATAAAGAATTTCTCTGTCTTTCGTTTAAACCGATCAAACCATACAAACGTGGTTTTTGGCAGTTCAAAAATGCTTACTCTGAGGATCTAATTAAGGTTCTTGAAGGGAAGTAGTTGCCTCTCCTGCCAGTCAGGAATCGAAGCCGAGAAAGGCATTTAATTTAATTTGTTTGTTTGGGTTTTCTGCAATCAATTGGGGAGTTAAAAAAAAGGCGATGAATCTGATCAACTTTTGTTTATAAATTTTTGGTTAGTATAAAAAACGAATATCAAAACTAAACCGAAAAGAACCCAAATCAATTTAGTATTAGAAGTTTCTGTGGAAGCTTAAAAACACCAAGAATCTGAGAAACTAACCGGTAAAAAAAATAATTGATACTTTTAGTTGGAAATTGTTTAGGAAGCAACAACTTTCAAAAGAAATTCTAGTCTATTGAAGTTTTCAACTTACAGCCAATCAATGAGTTGGTTGAAGGAAAATATCAAATGATCGGAATCTTACAGTCCCTTGCCATATTATTAGACTCATGCTGCAAATGTACTTTTACATACTTGATATTTCTTGTTGTATATAT
>JBAMCP010000809.1:0-35565 GCA_037075105.1 Lissocephala sabroskyi
GGGGGTGTAGACGATCGATAGATTGGCTGGATCTTTCCCGCACTCTGATAAGATCTTTGGCATGCGAATTCCCAAGACTTTGAGGTGGAATACCAGAAATGTAGAAACGAATTTGTGTTTTAAGCAACCCGGAGAGATCTACATATAGAGAGCAGTTTTATATAAATAAGATTATTTTTACTTAATCCTACGACGGAGGACAGAAAGTTGCCAATTCGGTAATGATTCTTTGTGGGCTGTCAGTGTTTCAGTTTTCTGCTGGAACAATTCTGTATATACAATTTGCGTGCTTGTAAGCATGAAATAAATTTCAAAAAGATGAATTATTTAAAGCGAAGTCTGAGGCTGTGCAGAGTCCTTAAATTTTCCTTTACATTAAAGTGCAGACTTGTAGTAAAAGATATGAAGCTGTTAACTTAAAATTAACTGACCAATAAAATGTAAGTCATTTAATTTGGATCAGCGAATATTAAATTTTGTTCAACTATTGTAACATATTATGTTAAGTCGGCTCTTTGGTGGAATAATAGCGAAATTAAGTCCGCAGAAATTAGAGCAGAAAAGTATTAGACATCGCGTCGTCAGGAAGTTGACGGTCGGTGACAATGGGTGTGAAGGACACGAAGTACATTGGCAGTGCCAGGGGAGCCTTAAAATCGAGATAAAGTTCCCTGAGACGTATGTAGGTGTAAATAGGGGAGGATATTACATGTGAACTGCATTATTGACCCGATCAATCATTCAAGGCATTAAGGACACTTCCGTTATCCGACCCCCAAACCAGACAATCCTATCCTACAAGCTAATTGGGGCTTTTGAGCTGCATAGGATGTATACGAATAAGATCGGGGGAGATCCCATCCTGCATCAAACTAAAGACCCAAAAGTTGCATATTAATGAAATAAATTTTTTTTATTACTCTCCTGGGTTCTGTCCGGAGTAAGGATACTTGCAGGAGGGCTGTGAGTTGAGGCGAGTTTGAAAGATTGAAAATATATTTTCTGGAGGTATTTAAAATGCTCGTTCGTTCAAAAAATTGTCATCCAATCCAAATCTCCAAGTCGGTTTAAGTAGATTCGAATGGACTTCCTAAGACTATGAAAAGATTTCTCAATGCCTTTCTTGAAGTAATCTGAGCAGAGGTAGTAAAACTCTAAAATCCCTACTATTTTTGGTTTTCCATGGTCCATCATGTTGATGCCGAAATCACCTCAACTTGAATCGTCTCTCAGGTCTGCAATTTTCCCTAATGAAGCAATTTACAAATTCGGCTGCATAGCCAAAGGGCCCGACTCATCCATCAGCGCGTCGAGGCGGCCGGCCAGGTGACGCCCACAAATTCGGTATTTATGCGCCATTATTAACACATCATAACTTGGGTACGAAACTGGCGAAAACTTCGACTTCCCCATAGAGGAAAGATGAAGTTGCCGGGCTCAAGCAGCGGCTGTGGCGGGGCAGGCAACCTGGCTGGCCACTTAGCCGACGTCGTGAGCCAAAAGTTGCCATCAATCACGACGACAGCGATGTCGACAGTCAAAAGGATAAGCAAATGACGGGGCCATGGGGTCTCCAGCAGAAGGACTTCAGCAGCAGCCTCCTCCGTCACCCACTGCCTCCCCCCGCACTCTTCCATGCACATCATCGTTTATTTATGCATAACACGCCGCCGCCAATCCAGCGAACGCCGGTGGAGGCGAGGCCGCAAAGTGATTTTAAATGGGGCGCCCAGGCCTTCAAATTTGACGATGTTGTGTTGATGATGAAGCGCCTGGCGGTCGTGGAGAGTCGGACCACAAAACAAAAAAAACACAACAAGCAAAACGGCAGCAGCCGGCCGGCCAAGCGTGGCGTCATTAAAATGGCCAGGCCGAAATCCAAAAGGAGAACAAAAAGTGCAACAAAATTCAGTTTACTTTTGGAGGATGCGCTTTGCGCCGACCTAATTGAAATAGAAGCCGCCAAAAAAAAAAAAACAGTTTGACGGACTCCAAGGCCAAAGGGGGCGAGGGCACGGATGTTTGGAACAGGCTTTTCAGGGCCTATTGGAAATTATTTTTAAGCAAAGTAATAAAAACTTAAATGATCTACAGTAAACCGAAATTGATAACTGAAAAAGCTGGGGTGAATCTTATCCCCGTAAGACAGTTTTAGATTTGATTTCTTATTAAAGCACTATAAGGAAGACAGATAAATCAATTTGATTAGTGGACTGTCAAGATTCCTTGAAACTAATTAAGTATGAGAGGCGCCACTCTACCAGGCGCAGAGGATATGGTTTCCTGACCGTCCAACTTATGAAAAGCTTACCGCCTTCAACAACATAATTACCAACTATGGAGGAAAGTTCTTTTGGTTCGTTAGGATATTTCTGAAACATTCCAAATTATTTCTCACTGCTCTAAAAGAGCTTTAGCAAGAATGAGTTTATGGCCTGGCCTTTTGTGGCTGGCGAATAGAAAACAAAGATTTTACAGATATTATATTATTTAATCATACATCATCTGTCCTAGTAATTATTCTACCGTCCACACCAAGAAGTTTTAAAAAGAATGCCGGGAATTTCAATGATTCTTCTGAAACTAAGTCAAGAAGAATGCGCAAATTCTTGAAGGCGCCATTCAGTTTTAAAGTGGATTCTATTCCAAATCCTTTGAGTTGAACCCTCTCAATAAAAAAAAAACCGTATAACATTTTTTGCCTGGAGATCAAGTTTAGATTTTCACCCTAAAACTCTTTCCCATAATTCACATTATGAAGCTTTCTGATGAGATGTGAATTCTTCTTCATTTCAAACCGCTCAACTCCTCCTAAACATTTTGATGCTCCTCTTTTCTGGTTTATGTCTCGTTTTCCACTTTTTGTTGGAAATCCGATGACTTGACAAAGTCGGTATGCACGGCTCGCGGAAAGTCTCGCTTGCTTTCAATTATCTCTAAGAAACAAACGAATTATTCCTTTACTTACAAAGACTCAAAACGGCGGGACGAAAGAGGCAAAGAGTCGAACGAGCTGCTCGGTTCGATTCTGTTTTTCAATTTAAATTCAATTTCGATGCGTTTTGCAATTCCCCCAGCACACAACAAAGGATATACAGAGGCGCAGGAGCACCCCCTCCCTCAGCCCCACAAGCCCGATTCAAATTCAATTCACAAAAACTGCAACTACACACGGCGGCTCCGCCCGGTCTGCCCGACGGGGGGAGGGGCCGGCGGCATTGGGACCAGTGGATGGTATGAAATTATGGCCGGCATTGCCCGGTGCAGCATTTATTCCAGCTGCTGTTCCTGGAGCTCTGGTACTTCTGGTGGCCCTGCCCGGTTCCCGGTGGTGGCGTCCTGTCGACCACGAGGGCCCCGCTCGTTGGGTTCGCCCTGATAAAGCCCGTAAAATGTTCCGTGGAGTAAATCTAATTTCGCTGGACAAGTGACTGTCATTGATTGCCGATATTTAGAGGTCCGCAAATGCCCAGCCCACAGACCACCGGCACACACACACTGGCAACGCATCGATGGTGGAGTCGGGAGAGCGACAGGATTGTTGCAATCGTCAATCGTGTTGCGTGGCAAGCACAAATTTTTGCGAGTATCCATGCACACAATTGGGCTCCTAAGTTGCAACAGTGGGACAAACACAACAACTGCATAGGGAAATTTTGACATTATCTTTAATTTGGGAGAATTGGAATTAAATTTTGATTGAAACAACAGCTGGAAAATTCAATTTTAATCGGCACTGAAAATATATTTTCTTGTTTACTCTACTCGGAAATGAAAAGGTAATTGCTGTCATAAAGCATAAAATCCTATACTTTTATTTATTGAACAAATTATATCAAGCACATAATTGCTTTTGTATATCACAGAATTCTAATCCATTTTTAATGTAAGAAATTGAAACTGCCATATTGAAATGGATATTAAATTAAAAAAAATTGTGTGTTGTTTCATTTTCAAAGAAACGAATTATAAAAATTATAATTTATTTAATATTTTACCCTTAAATTCACATTTGACAGTAACTATCTCAACATTGTTTTGGAGTGCAGTCCCAAAAAATTATTTAGTCAAGACAAAACGCAGGAATATTTAATATGTTCGAACAAGATCATTTCTTTTAAAGGAAAATTGATCGGATTAAAAGAAACGAAAACTAGACAGAGCGCTTCTTTTAAAGTGTCCTGAAATGAGGACTTCCTCAAAAATTTCTTTTTTATTTACAAACCTAGAGTATTCCAAACCGAACTCCCCAATCTTGAGATATTGTAAAATCAGATTTATTCACGGTCTACCACTTTTGGGTTCCGGAGTCGCTGAAATGGCCCACAGCAGTTTCGTGCTGTCGGCTGGTTTGTGGTTGCAATAGAACGCATCATTTCATAGCCGATTGGACAATGGTAAGCAACCCCATCAAGGACCAGGACCTCGCAGTCAAAACCATTGGACTGACCCGGTCGTCTATCGGTCTGGCCGAGGCTGACGGGGCGGTGGGCGTTGCGTGCGCCGGAATGTGCGTCTCTGTGTTTTAGAAAATAAAATTGCATTTTCATGAACCTTTGCTGGGAATTTATCTGGCGCACAGATTTCCACCCGACCCGGGCCCAGGACGCTGGCGAAACCGGCAAATAGGCACACACGCAGCATGCATAAAACGCATAAATAGCTAGATGGCTGGCCAGTCAGCCAGGCCGTCTCCCATGGACGATTCGGGGTGAGCCCGTGCCCAGGATACGGGCCGGACATGCGTGCATATTTACGATTTGGCTGCGGCGGCATCAGCTGCACCAAAAACTCATCGACGATGGCGGCGGCAGAGGCAGCGGTGCCGGCCGAGGGGCCCATTGTGGTTGATGGGGGCGGCGGTTGGCGTCACAAAATAATTACCAGGACGAGGCCAGAGCCGAGTGCTACTGTCGCTGCCACTGCCACTGCCACTGCTGCTGCTGGGCCTGATTGAGTTGGGAAAAATGCGTTGCACTCGATTTGATTTTTTGGCCAATGCCGACAATGCTGTGTGTGCATGGAGCCGGACTGGGCCCCGGAATTTATGCTGGGGCCATTGCGTCCCAAGTTTGTCGGTTTTTAAGCTAATTTTGCGAGCATCCGGCCCTGCCAGCCACGCATTTGAGTGAGTGAGCAAGATTTAGTGGCACACATAAATGCCAAAACGAAATGCTCGAACAGCAAATCACGGACGCAAATGACACGCCTCCCTGTGGCAATGGGGCAGGTCGGCCGGTTCGCCTAGCTCTCTAGGAGGGGGAGCGGGGGATTTTTTGGCAAAGTGCAGACAGACGGGCCGGCTAGACGGCAGGACATACTGACAGCGCCAGTCGGCCAAGGCACTTGGGCCAATCGGGCCGAGAACAAGGCAACTGGTCAGCGCTGTGCCGCAGGGAACCTCATGATTTCCCCATAAATGAAACACAACGACAGCCACATCATCCAAAGGGCGGATGGAGGAATTTAACGTTCTAGAGAATTTTGTATTGGAATTTAATGTCGCACGTGGGGGTCCCAAAGCGCATCCTTCATGACTCCTAATTTTCCCATCAGTCGCCGGCTAATTTTTGCTGACTGAGCACAATGTGACCAGATTAATGTTCTTTCTTGCGCCTTCAACTCCTTTAAGTGCGTCTTTATGTCGTCACCTGACTTTCAAATGATTTGAATGGGAATTTCCCTCATCGTGATGGCCCAGCCTTCATTTTTGGGGGGACCAATGCGACCAATCATCCGGCGAGGCTACGCGCAGCTGTTGGATTTGTCACGCGGTCAGTCACATCCTCCGCCATTGGCAGCCCTTCTTTTGAGGACCCATTGTTGTTGTTGTTGTTGGGGTGATGTTGCCTCGATCTTCTTGTGGCTTTTTACCTTCTTGGCAACCGTCGTCGCCGCCGTCGCCGTCGGCGTCGTCGTCATTGTCGTCGACGCCAATAAATCAGTTTGATTTATTCACCTTCTCTGCTCGTTCATTTTTCGATTGTTGTCGTCGTCTCCGTCGCCGTCTCCGTCGTCGTCGTCACCCTTGGCCCTCCCCCTGGGCTGTGTTGTTGTGGTTGTTGTCTCTTCACGCGCGTGCTTGCATCTTGCTGAGCCTTCCCCCCCTTCTGCTGGCGGTTGCTGTGGCTGTTGTTGTTGCCGCTTCTGCTGGCCGAGGTTGTTGCTGCTGCAGCCTTTGACTCGATGATCGCGAAGATCACCGGCACCATCACCTGAGCGTGCGAGTGAACGTCTAATCCAGTTTAGCATTCGATCGCCGATCGACGACATATTGCCTGCCCAGTCCAATGCCCATATCGTGACTTTTGATTCCAAATTAAGATTACCACTTCCACCGGGCGCTCTCCATCTCCGCAGCTTGGCTTTTCTAAGGCACGTTGTGTGTTTTATTTATGCAAATGCATACTTAATTTGTTGGGGTCAGCATGATCGATCGCCAGCCCCTCTACGATCGGGGGAGTTGGAAAAGTCGCTCCCCCCAACCCTCATTAATAATTTGTCTTCTTCATCGGGCAAGTGGATGAAAAATTATCAATGAACTAATAATCACTTTCCTTTCAAGCTACCGAAATTATCTCGCCAACAATAATCTCGAAGACGAAACGGAAGAGAAGAATTAAAAGTTCCAAGGTCTAAAATTCTTCACTAAAAAAGAAAATTTATTTATTTAAATCTCTTATTAATCGTTTTTTAATTTACTGTTATCGAGGAAAGGAGAGTGTGTAAAAAATTAAATTTTACTCGTAAAGAATCTTAAAGGACTTTATTGAATTCTTAATAACATTAACCAATTTAAAACTATCACATTTTACTATTATTCATTAAGTGATCAAGTGAGATGAGAGCCGACAGTTTCCACTGCTCGATTCCGGCTTTGGTTTCCTTATTCGACTCTTGAGACCGACCTTGCTCGGGAGCCCAGCCCCGTCTCGCTCGCATTTTATTGGACACCCGGACCAGATGAAATCTACCCATTGAATTTGATCTAGAAATTACGAAAAGAGCCGGTGATGGGCGTCTAGTCCTTCAATTATGCAATGCGACTCGCTTTATGAATGAGTGCGCGCCAGCCACTCATTTAGTGAGTGGATGAGTGTGTGAGTGTATTTGCGAGCCAGCGGGCAGAGCAGGAGGAGAAAGAGAAGAAAACAAAAGACCGCAGCAGCCTCATGTCTGGGTGGCAACTGGGTCAGTGGCTGTCTGCCTGTCTATGCGGCTGTGGGGAAGCCGGGCGGCTGCTTCTCTTCAATGCGTAAAAATGCCAAATGAAGCGCCGCCAGACGACGACGACGACGGCAACGACGAGGCGATGTCAACAGGGCCAAGGGAGACTGGGAGGGCGGTAGCGACAGAGAAATTTGAATGGTGAAACGAAAGAGTCAGCGAGTTTCGTAGCAGCGAGCAAGCGAAGCGATTGAATGATTTATTTTTGACAGGTTTTTAACTTAAAATTAAAACGGTAAATCAACTTTTGACAGCAGAGGCTGCGACAAGGCTGCCAACGTATCCGTCGCCACCACCACCACTGCCAGCGTCGCTGCCCGGCTCGCTCTTTGCTAATGATGAAGCCGGCGTGTGTGTGTGCGTGTGTGTGTGGATGACTGTACCCAAATCAAAAAGGCGCAAAAGAGGCGCGACAAGTTGGCCGCATGTCAGCCGACTGCGCCGACAGTTGCTGCCGAAATGTTGTTGCGACAAAATGTTGCTGTCGCTGGCCTGTCGCTCCCCAAGACCGCAGATCGCGGATAGATGGACAGATGGACAGCCGAGCTGCGGTGCTCCCAGGGATGTGGGTCGCCGTGGCGGCTCTCTCACAATTAAGTCATTGCTCAGTCTTCTGTCTAATTCTTGTTTCAGTCGGACTCTCGCTCCAGCGAAGCACTTTCATTGTCTTGTCGCGCGGATTGTGATGCCTGCGATTGATGGCGAACAGAAAGGAACAACAACGGCGAGAGTGAGAGCCGCATTTACATAAATGATTTTTATTCCGCTTAATACGCTGAAAACAAAGTCATAAATTGTCTGTCGCTTAATTCTCTGTCAGTTGAACTGTAATAAATTAATATAAATTTCTTGTCAACCGAAAAACAGCGCAGAATTGCCGCGCGAAAGCTCAAATCCACCGGGGAGAGGCCGAGGGACGCCAAAGGCGACCGGCAGCTGTGCCTCTCGGCATCCCAACTGTGAGTGTGTGTGTGTGGGTGTGG
Source organism: Lissocephala sabroskyi (assembly GCA_037075105.1). NCBI lineage: Eukaryota > Metazoa > Arthropoda > Insecta > Diptera > Drosophilidae > Lissocephala > Lissocephala sabroskyi. Next base: position 8,211 of record JBAMCP010000809.1, read on the forward strand.
GCGTAGGTGGGCACTAATTTGTCGCGATAAGTGGACCTCACGACGGACCTCGAGATGAAATCATCGATTTATGTGGGTTTTTGAATTTTTATTTTAATGTCTAAGGATTTTTTTTGGAGTTGCCAAAAATGGGTTTTTTTTTATATATGTATGTATGCATTTTCAAAAATCTTGTTTCTTTTTATCTTTTACAAAATTAAAACATTTTTCTTGTACAAACAAATCCGGCTTTGAACAAGATCAAAAATAGTCAGGCCATGGATAAGAACCTAATCCTTTTAAATAAATAAAGAGTCCGAACTCCAATAAGAGATTTAGTGTCATAGGTTCGTACTGTTGGTTCAGAAAATATAAGCTTTAGATTACAGAAAACGGCAACCGATTTTATTTAATCCCTTAACTTTCTTTAACTCTTAGTATTCCTTAAATTCGTTTAAGTATTTCGTGGACTTTCTCCGAGCCGCCTTCGCGTCGATCTCTCCAGTCATTTGTGGGTTCTAGAAGCGCTCTCATAATTTCCCATGAAAAGCCAATTGATAAAATGTGTGCCTGCAATTACCTCAGCTTGCGATAGAGGCAACCGGATTCCGATTGGAAATACCGGTCCCGCTGCCTGGCCAGACCACAAGTCCATCACCGGTGACAACTGAAATCTTGAAGAGTTATCGGTGTTCACACAGCCCCCATCCCGTCCCGTCCGGACCGGCTGATCGAGGGGTAATTGATGCATTATAATCACAAGCATCCAGCGATCCAACTGTGATTGATTATGACAGGTGTGCGTAGTCATGTGGAAATCGAATGCGAATCGAAGTGACGCGAAATGATTTGCCATGATTGACAAGGAGGTCAAGTCGCTGGCCAGGGTTTCCGAGACTCGCCGGCCGGAGATTCCTCTAGATGGGCTTCCGTTTGGACCAGGGGGTGGGGGGCTGAAGACGACACATTTGCACTGGCGACAGGTTCATTAATTGATGTGCACAGTGTTACCGCACGAGCTGGCGGCCAGACGACGGCGGCGATGGCAACTCTGGGCAGCGGGCAGTTGCGCAGGCGCCGATGTTGCGTGCGGTGGCCGCTTTTGGTGGATTTCTTAATCGATATCGAAATGATTTACGTTTGCTGCCTAATGACTTCGTATACACAAACACAGCCGGACAGCCGGTCAGACGGCCGCTTGGCCGGTTAGTAAGCCGACGCGACGCGTTACCGCGGCAGCTGAAATTTTAGCCTTTCACGCTAATGTGACTCTTGGCCAAGAACGTGCTACTGCCAATCAATCTCTGACATGATGCCGAGAGACCAGGGAGCCGAGTATTTTGCATTTGACTGACAGTTCAATTAACGAATTAGTCATTTGCCTCCCCAACCCGCCGCCGGCATTCCATACAGAAACCATTCAGCTTCTGCCCGCTTATCGCGCGCTCCCGCTCCCTCCCCAGCAGCCATGTTGGTCAAGGCTGGCGTGCCAGGCGTGGCCGTGCCATTGGCCAGTTTTTCCTTTGTCTTAAGCCGCGCAGCCTGACAGCAATCCATCAAGGACTGCAAGGGGTGACTCGACTCGGCAGCAACCCCTAAAATTGATTGACGGCCAGCGGCAACATGGACGCCGGGGCAACTGTACTTTTGTGGCTCCCGTTAATTAGAGATGTGCTCATTAGGCTGATGGCAACGCCGTTCGGCTAATGGTTGTTTTTCTAGCCAAACGAAGGTCCTATTAGCACATAAGATCCCTGGCCAGATGATGACACAAATTTGTGTGTCCTTTCGGGGCGAGTCGAGTCGAGGCGAGGCAGCGTTGTTTGTTTTATGTACAACCCTGATTCCCCCCATGTCCTTGGTCCCTGTGGCTCGACGTATTTTATGCTGAGACGCGTTTCATGTGCGGGTGCTGTGGACATATTTATGTCGCTTTTGGGAACATTTCATCCTCATAAATATTATTCATGCTCTCGTTCGCTCCTTGGTGACGGGAGCGCCCGCTTTCAGTCCTTCCCTCCTCCCGCTTTCCACTTCAATACTGCTGAGCTTTCACAGTTCGCCAGCAAGGATATCGTCAGCACGGGGATGGGCGGCAAGGAATCCATCAGATAAGTGAATGCCAACTCGCTCGCTCTTTGTCTCCCTCACCGGCAGCGTCTCAGCCACCGTCACGGTCACCGTCACCGTCGTCGCTCTCCTTGGCGATTTTGCTTTCAACGTTTTTTCGCCAGTAAATTGTCAAAGTGACAGCCAACCCGGTCCTCAGCAACTCCCCCGACCGACCGCCGTCAAGGAATCCCAACCATCATTTACTGGCCCTCGCACACCTTCCCGCGTCCCACGGACGGGTCCGTTCGGCAATTCCTTGGGTTTGATTTAATGTTGCGTGTGATATATCACAGCCCAACCACCACCACCGTCACCGCCGGACATTTTACTTTTATTTTACGCTTATCGAAGGGGTCCCGCCATCAACCCCCTGATTTGGTAGCTTCGTTTCCACTTTGCCACATTTAATTTTTGGGACGCTCCAGTGAATGCTCCGTTCTGGTCGGTCCCTTTGCGGCCATGGCGTCGTCAGTCTGGGCCGGCGTCGCCACTCGGCCGGCCGTCAGGCCGTCAGTCTGTCAGTTTGCCAGCTCTGACACATCTTATTCTCTGACTGGTCGGTCGGTTGGGCGCTCCAGCCGAGCGCCCGACCAAGTTTGTTTCATTCTTTTCCACCCATTTGGCATGTGCTGAGCGCCTCTCGAGTCTGCTGCAATCAACTTCAATTCAATGCCTTGCCAATAAATCACTCATTTCATGGTAGTTTCACTCTCCTACGCTTATTTCCCCCACCGCCACCAGCTCAAGGCACAGTGGGACCGATAGCTTTAATTTCGCGCCACATATTCCTACATTCCCCAATCGAAAAAGAGTTTTTATTAAAACTCGTATAAAAATTCTGAAACATACTCGTAAGAATTTTATTCAATATAATCTGATTCCTTGGCCATCTTAGAATTTGGTATAGCAAATAAATCCCCATCTTCTTCGAAGTTCTACGTTGATTGTATTTTACTCCGTATTTTTTCCATTGCGATAATATCTTCAGCTCGGTATTCAGTGAAAACTCTAAGACTTTCCAATCATTAACAATACTTGGATTCGGCTTTCAATTTTCATTATCTTTAAGCTGGTTGACTTCTCTGTAAGGTACATACCCTCTGGTTTCTTCTCTCTCTTGATTTCCGTTCTGTTTCCCTTTTATCAATGCAACCTCAAAGTCCCTGAAGTTAAGCTTCTACTAGTTTGAAGTTTAGTTTCAAATCCGAGTGCTTTAGTTTATTGTAGAGTTGGTTCCACTGTGCGGTCGCTGTCATCAAAGCGGCAGCAACGTCAGCGTCGTCAGCATGTCATTGGACTTCTTCAATTTGCTTGGCCCGCTAATACGAAGGCGTCCGGATGGGCGTGTAGGATGGATGGTTGGCTGACTTGACTTGGTTTCTGTCACATTGGGGGCTGCCGCCCGGCCGTCCGATTGGGCGTGGACGTGTGTGCGTGTGTGTGTGAGGAGGGGGGATCTCTGGGGTTGTCGCCGAGCTTTAAATTGCAGTGACGTCAAGTTTGGTGTTGTCTCTCTTGATTATGTCGCAAATGCCAGTTCGTTTTCGGACCCAATACCCCAAAGCTGCAGGCGGAGACGGGGCTTCCTTTATATTTGTGTCCTTGCGTCGAACTTGCGAGTTGATTGTGTGGAAGTGCGAAAACGAGACGAACGTTCTTATCTCGAGGACCCCATCGATAGATGTCATCTTGAGTGATTTACCGTCAATTGGGGATGTTGTCTTCAATGTGAATTCTTTTCTGTTTCTTTGTATTTCGTTATTTGGAGTTCCCAGCTTCCTTCAGATTTATGTTTATATTTATTTACGGCTCGATTTAGTCCGGGTTGTCCGTATGTATCTCTGGGTATCTTTCCATCATCCAGCCAGAAAGCAGGGGGGCAATAAAAGCGAAAAAAACTCGATGCCGATTGGCAGATTTTAAATTAAATTGAAAAGGGAATTTTAATTTATGGAAGTCAAATTAAACGACTCCGCTGTTAGTTGATGGAAATCTTTAAATGCCGCCAAGATTAAACACAAAAAAAGTTGCTGCCTCCGAGATCTCTCATTTGTGTGTCGAAAAGTAGAGAAGAACTTGAGCTTATAAAGCGTTAAGCAAATGTGCGATTTGTGCGCTATTGACAGATCCCATCCGGCCAATTTCAAGCTTCAAAAAGTCTCGAAGGCCGCCGGCTGTGACAAGTGGACACAAATCGACAGATGAGAAACGACACGACTCGCAATTTCAATGCAAATCTGCCAATTGCATCTAGACAGATGGATGCCCACACAGAGCACCTGAGACACTTGAGCACTCGGCTATTGCGAGCTGTAAAACTAGACAAATAGAAGCCGCTGTTGGCCAAGTTTCAAGTGGGACGGGTCGACTGGGCAGCGGCAATCCATAAATGTCGCTCGGATGACACGAATTTATTGATGGATTTTCATAAATTTCAAGCCCAGACATGGGGGTCTGGGGAGCCAATTTAATTGCATTGCCCGGGCCCCGCCGACATCAATCAACGGCGGCACTCGGGGCCAACTTACAGCACGAGCCGGCCGCACTTACCCACCGAGGCAATTTCGAGAATTAAGAGACAATTTACATGGCGATTATTAGCATTGGCATTCCCCATGTCCCCGGCCCATCCAGACAAATGCATGCATACACAATCAATTAACCGCAATGCTCGCATGAATTGGAATACCAATTACAAGTGCTGGGCACAATTACCCCCACGACTGCCCAGCTGCCGAGTGGTGATGGGCAGTTGGGCATGCAAATGTGCACTTGCAGTCGGCGTCAAATTCAAGATTCAATGTCACCGGATTCATTTCTACTTATCAATAATTTAAAGGGATACGGACACCCCCCGACCATTATTTTTGGCTAGAAATGTCGACGACGTTTACGGCGATTTTAAAAAGCTTTATGCGATTTTTAAATCAGCTCTCTAAATGTGACGTTGGTGATTTTTTAATTCAAAATTTATTTCTTCAATATGAACTCAATATAACTTTAAACGCTTCGGTCTGTTGGGAATTAATAAATTAATTAAAACACGATCAAATTTGCTTTTCAAATAGTAAAATTTCCTAAATCACAACTATCAACAATTTCTACAAATATATTAAGTATTTTGATTTGGGTCCTCATCAATTTTGAATAATGCAGAACAAAGAAATTATCCACGAAAGAAATTCATTTGATTTATTGATTACTTTTTAAAGACCTTATTTAAATCGTAGTTAGTGTAAATACATTAAAGTTGGTAGTTTTAATTGAATTATTTTCAAAGATCAAACGAAGGTCTTTGAAAATCTCATAATATTCTTAAGCCCTCTCAATTGCGGTCTATTGAACTCAAGTCGCTTTCAATTTATCGCCGTGTGGGCTGCTTAAAAATAGCAGGTTACCCCAATATATATATGTTAAAGGGATAAAGGGTATATTTTTTGTTTTCGTATAAAATTGTACGAGTATTCCTTAAACTTGTAAATATTTTTGTTCCTCCTTTGCTACTTAGCGGAATGAACGAATCCTTGTAACCACAAGCAGTGTGGGCTTTTGATATATTTTTACCCCAAAAAATGTAACTAGAAAGGGTAAACGTGGAATTTCTTTCTTGATGAAAGAAAAGTTACACACTTTTTAATTTTCCTTCAGTCTTTTAGCCTTAGCTTTGTAAAAGCGCAGCATTTTGTTTCCCTTCCTCTAATTAAAATCCCAGTAAAATAAATTCAGCAATTAAAAAGTGGGAATAAATTTGTCTTTGCCAGAATGACTTTATTTTCATGAAATAAAGCTTTAGGAAAAACTTAGCTTATGTTTTTTAAAACCCAAATTTATTTGATTACGCCTTTCTACGGTTTCTTTAATATCCTGATTTTCGTTAAAGTTCGTTTTCCAGTCAATCATAACGTCCCCTTCGCATTGTGAGCTCGATTTGTATTGATTTTATGATACAATTCGGCTTAATAAAGTTCGTTTTTATGATGAACATGCAATCGGCGAATGGTCGGCTGACGGTGGACGGGGGGACGGATGCCGATATTAGGACATATGCTCGGTCGGCACATTAAAATTCACAATTTATGGCCAGCATCTCGGCGACTTCATCTTCTCTCTTTTGCTGCTGTTGATGCAAATGAGTTGGTGGCGGGGATGTGAGGGGATTTTTGCTTTTACTTTCATTGCGATTGCCATTGCCACCGACTGCGGGCAGTTGCATGTTCGTCTGCTGCATGTAACTGTCCCAATCTGTGTGTTCATGTGTGTGTGTGAGTTTGTTGCCGATTAGCCGGCAGCAACAAAACCCAAGTACTTTGCGTGCTCCTTTGCCTGGAAGTCGACTGTCTTTGGCTGCGTTGTTGTTGCCGTTGTGGTGGCTGCTGCTCTTTGAGTGCCCAGGCAATTATTCAATAAACATTTTCCATGAGTATACGCGCTTGTGTGTGTGTGTGTTGAACGTGTTGTTTTCTAGTTTGAGCTCATGTAAACTCAGCTCGCTGTTTGTTGTTGCTGGCGATCACAGCCCAGAAGCGTTTCTTGGAGCGCGCCAGCAACGCGGCTACCACCGAGGCCCGGCCGTCAGCATCTCCGGCCCCATCCCAGTCACTCTGGCAGCGACAGTGACGTTGCAACAGCGGCCCACATCATCAGGGGCACGCAACACACAACACAACACAACGCCAACGACATGCAGCTCGCTGCCGGTTGATTGCCGGGAGCGCCAGTGCCAGCGCTTTGCGCTGCATGTGGCCGAAAGCAGAGCGATTGGTTAGCTGCTCGCCTAGCCAAGTCAACGGGTAGCTTTTGCTTTTTTATTGCTCTTTATACTTTGATGAAATTATGATTTTCACAAAGGAAAACCTTCAAGCCTTGCTCAAGTCCCACACTCAAAATCATACGAGTACACAAGTTTGCTTGTGTTGTAGTGAAATTATTATTCTTCAATATTTGAGGATCAATAGTCAATAGTATTTTTCAAAGGCTCTCAGATGTGTTTCTCAGAATATAAAAAGGAGTAAGGGTAACTTTATGGGTATTTGGTACTTAATTACCCTTGCGCTCTCGCAGAGCCTGACTAAGTATGAATGCCTTACCGTATATAAATATGAATAATAATGGCTTATATTTAAGGAAATATATATTAGATTTGAAGTGTGAATTCCTTTTTACCCCTAACGGCGCTTAAATTACTTTGCTGTACTTGGTTACCCTTGCCATAGCTGAGTGGCCGATTGGCCTTTTTCAGACTAAGTTCACCTAAATCAAATTGATATCAAGGCAGCTGTCCTGTGTGGACCAAAGTTCAATGTTTTTACTAGAAATGCTCTAAAAATCAATTGACAGTGTCCAACAAAAACGCACAGCTTCGAAATATCAAATTTGCATTCAATTTCGAACACTACACGAATGCGAATGCAAAAACCTAATGTCAAAATCACTAACAGGCGTTGATTAGACCAACACACACAGCAAGCCCCGCATCGAGTAATCGAGATGCCGAGAAACTGGTCAGACGACGCACGCAGTGCGAGTCATGAGTCAATTTTTGGGGAATGCATTTACCAGGTAATTTCAGGGGCTGTCAATTTCAAAGTCAATTTAATGCAAAACCCGAATTCTCATCTTTTTTTGATTAACAATAACGGAAATCTGAGCAGGAAAGCTGGCAAGCCAGCTTTCTATTCACACGAATGCCGCCGAGCTCCCCTTGTCCGTCCTATCAAAAACACATTTTATAAATTTTTTAGCCACAAATCTCACCGACCAGCAAGGACGCACAAGCAAACACCCACTCACACACACCCACACTGTCCACTGGCTCATCATAGGACCACAAGGCAACCGGGCAGGAGCAGCTTTTCTGCTGAGATATCGGGTGGGCGGTGGATCCGCTGGCCTGTATAAATATGCTTATTTAAAATATCAAAACCGAAAGTAATCGATTTAATAAACTGTCACCGACATGTGCAGAGCACACAGTGGAGGACACACAACAGGACACACAACTGGCTCTCGGACCGAGTGCAAGTTCAAGTCACGATAATTGCGAAATGTATCTCAAAGATACACAGCTCAATGCATTGACGTTGAATAGCACAATCACAGCCCGGCCGGCCAACCGGCCAGCCGGCCACCACCACTGGCACTCACAATTGAGTTTCCATTTCGTAGCCCGACTGCAGGATCCAAGGATACAGCAGGCGAAATGAAGGAGGTGGCAGCAACAGCCGTCGCCCGGGCTGTGAAATTTCAAATGTGAGCTCAAAATCCTTTATGTTGATTACATTTCTCGGTTTATTTTATTAAAGAAAAAATGATCGGGAAATTATCTTCGGCTCCTTAACACTCAAATACTCTTTTCGAGCACCGGCCAGTAATCGTCGAAATTTTCACGTACTTTGTGGATAATTTTTAGATCCTCGAAGGGGTATAAAATTCGTTGGTATTTTATTTACAGTATTAATTTTTGAAGATTTCAGGTTGAGGAGTTTAAAGATTTATTGGTTGGTGCTGTTGAAAATCCTTGAGTTATCCGAGATCCCGAGAATTCCTGACCCTTGACTGTAGAACCGTTTCTGATGTCGGTTACCCAAGTCGACATGCTCTTCCTGTTTGAACGGAAAAGGGTATAGGGTACAAAAAATTTCATATGTGGCTATCAAGTGGAAGAAGAGGAGAAAAGTCGAAACATAACCAACATTTTTCTTTCATTTGGCCAGTCAATATGCTCGTCGGTCTGCTCAGTAGCTCGGCTGCTCTTCTTCTTCTTGCTGGCCTGCCAAATGCACGTTGCATGTTCAGTTGCTGCAAAATTTGCAATGCAACCTGCCAGGCGGTAGCGGCGGAGGTGGCGGTGGCGGTGGCCATGGCGATGATGGTAACGGCTACCAGGCAACAATATAAAAAGGTAGCCATCTCCCATACCCTCGGCATCTGATGAGTGCAATCGACAGACCGAAATGCGGTTGCCTTGCTGCCCACAAAGAGCGCACATGATGACTTCCAAAGGGGTGAGTCGTGGCGGCAAGGACATCCACAGACAAATTCCCTCAATTGATAAGTTCAGAAATGAAATTCTTTTCAATGCCCTCCTCCCGTTGATTGGCTTTTTTGCTGTGGGCAAAACTCTCGTCGCTCCAAGATCATACAACATTTTAAAGCTTTGTCCGTCTGGAAAGGTTTCCCGGCAATGTTCTAGACTTAAAGTGTTCATTTCGATGATCTTCAGTAGGTAAAGCAAGAATTGCTTTAATTCTTAACACATTTATAAGCTGTCACATCTTTAACTGAACTGAATTATGACAGAATAGTTAGTTTGAATTTCGTCTAACTCTCTTAAGATTTTTTTTTTCCGTGAGTAGATCAATGTACTTCCAAAATAGCCTCAAAAAATAGCAACCAGAATTCGAGTCTCCCCATCGCCGCACTCAACACTTTCCGCATCAATTACGTCCTGTTAATCCGAGTGCCCACGGCATGTCCGCAAACTGACCGACCATACATCACACACTGACGCAGCGGCGGGTGGGAGACGCCTCCTGCAGCCTGCACTTCGAGGACATGGCAGTGACGAGAGGCCGGCAGGGTTGAGTGCAGTGCAGTTAAAAGGGAGCGACCATAAAAACGAAGTACTCGTACCCCCCACGGGTGGTAATTTCTGCTGCGTTGTGACGCGCGTCCTGCCTTCCAAATCCTGCCGCTTGGGCGGCTTTGGGGGTGCAATGCCGGCAAACATTTCAATCAAATGGCAACAAAAAGTGGCAACGCGATGCACGGCGGCCAGCCATGTCCATGGCCACGCTGGCTGGGCGCGTGTCCTTGCTGGCCTGGCTCATTCGCATGCAACGCACAGGGAACACAAAGCAACTGAGCAAAACACCGAGTGGAAAATGTAAATGTAAAAAGAGGCAGGGGCCGTGTCCGCCTCTAGCACCAGATTCTGAGCCAGAAAAAAACTCTATTCGATTTAATTAAAACCAATTTTCAGCTTTCGGACAACCAATTGATCTCTCAGGCACTTCGAATACCCTAACTTAGGAAGCCTCTTAAGGGATCCCAAAATCTCTTATCTCTTTCCCCCAATAGATTTCTTTTTAAGTACCCAAAGGACTCTAGAATTTGAAGTTCTGTGGCAGATGATGGCGGGTGATTTCAATGCTGCATCAGAAATTTGCATTTCCCGTTGACGTGCTCGCGTTTTCATTTAGGATTTCCCTTTTTGGTTTTTTTGTGAAAGTGTTGATTTTTTCACTAACCAAAATATTTTCTCTGATCAGTTGATTAAGTCGACGGGACGTGCTCTGAAGCTTAAAATATAAATTAAATTCGCCGCTGATGAGTTGAAAATACGAAAAGGAAAGCTCGAAGCGAACTGCAAATTTTAATGCAAAATTATATTGTCTTGAACTCAAAACTGAAATGGGAGATGTTAAAATGTTAAAAATTAAATTAAAAAAGTGGTCTCAAGACTTTTATTTAATCGAAGTCTTGCCCAAAAATATTTATTTGATTAAGCTAATTCGGTCTAAGATTGCAGAGGTTACAATTGACGAGGGAGGCCAAAAAAGTTTTAGACCTCAACGTATAATTTCAGGGCTATTTTTCAACATTTTATTTTGAAGTTTTTGGGAAAGCGGATAAATTAATTCTCCTTAAAATGAATCAGCTATGAGGATGCAAACTCTTTGAAAAGACCAAATTCCGAGTTCTATTGAAACGGTTAAGATTACTTTTTATTTAACCCTCGTAATGCGTTTCAAATCCAAACAATTGGGAAATTCACAGTGGAGACTTTTGATTGTGATAATCCAAACTTGCGGGAATTTTTTCGTGGAGCACTGACAAATTTCTTCCAAATGAACAAAAGGTTTCTTATATACCCACTGAAAATTATGGCTAAATTTTGCAATTTTACAAAACTATTTAGTTCTTCCTTTATTGATTCATAAAAAAATAGGAATTAGGTTTCTCGGTTATTTGTAATCCCTGAGACCCTTAAACAGGGCTAAGGTCTCATTTATTTTTTCGGTCAAGCCGAGGGTATCTTTTGGGTGGTCTTAAAATCAATTCTACCCTTGTACTTGGTAAATAAAGTTATTGAAAAACCATTAGTTTTCTTATGGCTCGTTTCAGTCTCTCTCTTTTATTATAAAAAATCTCCAAAAATCTTTGTAATACGGATTTTAATCAACTGTGAGTCGCTCTTAATAAGAAAGAATAAACACTGCTAACTGGACTTGCGTATGGCAATTTTGAAGTCCAACTGAGAATTTCGCGTCGCTGCTAAGCTTTTCACGGAAATATACCCTGAGCATTTAAATTGCGAAAATCGCTGTTCCTAAACGTTACCTTGTAAAATGAGTTCAACCCAGAACAGGATTATTTAATGAACTCTAATCAGAACACTTTAAAGATTGCTTTGGAATCCTTTACACGTTCCAAAAGATGAGTAAGAGATAAACTCAGTTGGGGTCCGAATTCCCCTGGACCCAGAGCACCATCGAATTCGGGTCAGTTTGTCATCTTCACTTTAAACCTATGTAGGGGGCGGTGGTGCTTTATTTCGTTATCGAAATTCGCACAATTCGCAAATTATTTCACGCATTTCACGCACCAACTCGGTATGATTTTCCTGCCGGTTGGACGAGTTGGACTCGCTATCTCTCGACGGTGGCCTGAATTGTTGGCCTGGCCACACACACAAACCACCGCACACTCACAGACATTGGAGTGCATTGAAATCCACTTCATTTTATTTTATGAAATGAGCAGCCAGCGATGGACAACGATGGGCGACGGCCAACTCGACTGCGCCCAAACTTCGGCTGCACATTGAAGGGTATTAACAGTCATTATTCAATGATATCTCGCTGCTCGGACATTGCAGGACAGGGACATCATCATTCGCACTCCCCTGGCCGGGGTGGTCCTGTGTAAATGGATCGATTCGTTTACGCCGACAGGCAGGACGACAGCCGCCCGCCCGCCCGGTCGCACTGGGTTGCCGGCTCGACAGAGGATCAAGTGTTGTGGTCGGCCATTTTGCTCGACGCACACACACCGACAGAATCGAATGCATATGCATATCCTTAATTATGATTATTGTTATTTTCAGCTCTGAATGTCGCGCTTAATGCTCCGCCCACACCCACTCACTGGCGCTGTCCTCGATCTCGGCTGGCCCCACTGCTCGTTATGTTGTCATAAATTATGCGCTTTGGTGGCAACGGCGACACAAAATGACGTCTGGCCCATTAAAATATCGAGCAGCCTACAGTCACTCGTCGGTCGTCGGTTGTCTGCCATCGTCAATGGGCCCGGACGAGGGGAATCCGAAATCGCATCTGTCCGGGCCGTCTGGCCGGGCTCCTGCATTATGACGCCATTGCGAGCGCCATTTTTTCGCGCTCTGCTTTCCGCTTGTTTTACTGTTATTGATGGACGCCATTTTGCCAGTCGTCGAACTTACATGGTCCATTTTATTGCATTTTCTTTTTGCGATTTTCGGACGCATCAACTGAAGTCTTTTTGGGTAATCGGTGGAATTGACAGACGCGAAATTAATTTGTTGCGCGAATATTAAGGATTTCACTCTTAAACTCTGATGAGGTTAAGGTATCCAAAGTTCGCATAATTTAAAGCGGCTCAAAATTGCCCTTCTTAAATGAGAGGACTGCCATCCAGAGTCACCTGTCCACCTGACCACCTCGTCCGCTTTTATCAGCCCTTTCCGGCTTTACTTTTCTCTCCATCGTAGCCGAAGCGCAGTTGGACCGTCGCTCGTTGTAATTCTGGTTTACTTTTAAATGGGAACATTTCTATTTTCGAACTGAAATAGAGTCTCCTTGGGGAAGCTGAGTCTCTTTAATTTCAAAGCGATGCAATTAAAACCGATGGACCATAAACTCAGGACAGCAAAGATCAGGCCAAGTAAATTAAACCCTCGATTGTCTGTTTCTATCATCGATTCCTCGGAGAGTAAAATTCCCCCTGCTTTCTAAGCAGCTGCTGGCCCAGCCCCGCCCACTTGTGTCCGAACAAACATATGAAAAATCATTAGTTTTTAGTGCGGCTGGCAAACAATCAGAAAATTGCTACTTGAAAAAGCCCCGAACACAGAGTCGTAGGTTTGCGTGGGTTGGGGGGGCTAACCCGTTGGTTTTATTACGGCTTTCCGGATTTTTTCACACTGTTTTTGCGCCTCATAACGTATTCAAAATCGAATTGGTTTGCCATTTAGCCGGGGCTGTGAAAACTTTCACTTTCGCTGCTCCAAGTGAAGCCGAAGCCGAAGCCGGCAGGACGGGAAGGACCCACCCAGAAAATTGAAAATAAAAAATCATTTTTCGCCCAATAAAATATACGCAATGAAATCGTCCTAGGGTTGCGGCCAGGGCAACCCCTTTTCCCATTGTATTGCAGTCGGTGTCCTGGGCCCCGGGCCTCGGGCCCGGATTCGGGTTCACGTTCGTTAGCTGGAATGGCATTAGTTTCGCCTGAATTGGCGCCCATTTGGCAACACCGACGCAAAACGCAGAAAAGGGAAACTCAAAGCGCCACTTTTTGCCGCTGCTCCCTGCGTTTGGCACTGGTCAATTTGAAGCGATGTTTTCTCGCTTGTTTTGCGTTTGATTTTATTTGATGGCTTCCCCTGCCCACTATCGCCGGGTTTTCAATTGCATTTGGGCTTTCAGCCTTCATCCACGGCCGTGAGTTCGAATGGTTTGTTTGCTCAGTGAAACGCAAGCGATTTGAAAAGAAAGTGGAAATGGGCCCACGCATAGAAAACATATGGGGACCCACCCAGTAAGAACCTTTGACCGACCACCACACTGGGAGCTTCAGTGCATTCCTTGGCCGGTGATCTGCATGCCGAGCTAGAGCCAAAGCATCCTAAATAATAATTTATCAAACGGACTTTACGAGCGAGCGCATAAAAAATTAATGCCCACCGTCCCGAAACACATAAAAAAAGAGGAACCGAGCCGAGCAACCTGCGCGCTCCGTCAATTCAAAAACATCTTGAGCGGAGCAAGAAATATTAAATAAAAAGACCCCAAATCGAATTATAGAATCGTAAACGCATTTACTGCCCAGCAAAACGCGGCGAGCTCATCAGTCGGCCAACCAGAGGACGCTCGCCTCGGACTCCATGATGACGGTCGTCAATCGTCGGCCAAGAATTATGCGGCGACAGGAGCCGCAGGTCGGCGGTTGTCGCCTGCGGGTCGCTACGGTGGGGCTGGTGGTTCAAAGTGATTTGATTATTATCGGTTAATTGGTGGATCGTAAATATTTTACGACTCCCACCGCGCTCGGCTGCCGCTGCCATTAAGGGGAAGGCAGCAACAAGTGCAAGACGACAGTCAGCGTCGTTTGGATTTGGTCCATAAAATGGTGGACGTTTTATAGGCGTTGGATGCTGCGGTGCATTCGTCAACAATTAGCAGCCTAAAAGTTCAATAATCGAAACTTAAAAGCAGTCAAACGAACAACACACAAAAAGAAAAACATCCATAAAACTAAAGACACCAAGAAATATTGAGAAACACATTAATGGCAAAATTTCATACGGGCCTCTAAAACTTTATCACATAGAACAGTCGACGGCCTAATTCATTCGGACGTTTTCATTAGGGAAAGCTCAAAAGTCAGTCGTATGAAAAAGTCTTACAAAGATATTTTATATTGGAAATTTAAGGATCCATCGGGAGGGCCTTACCAAAATCAAATATGATCGGGACTGAAAGGTCATGGAATCCAATCGATTTCTAGAGGAAGAAAATATGTAGTTACTTTTTTTCTCACTTCATAAAGGAAAGTAGATAGATATATCCGAATTATTGAAGCAGATCTTAGAAAATTTTAATTATTTTTTTTTGTACGACAATGGTGCCAGGAAGACACATCAAAATCCGCCTAAAAATGGCCAGCTAAATAGAATTTTCAGTCGACGGAGTAGACTGTCTAAGGATCTGACCTTAACCCAATTGAAGATATAATGCGTGCTGCGGAAGGACTGTTAAAAAAATTCCAATCAGCCTCATCAAGCCTGCAGGATTTGAAATGGAAAGAATTGTAATTTAAGCCCAATAAAATTTTAGTAAAATAGTTTGAAATATTATCAAATCGCATAAACAACATTTAAAAAATGTGTCCTTATGGAGCAAATATTACAATAAATACATAAAAATATTAAAATAAATTTCGGAACGCTTAAAAAGGAATATGACTTTATTTTGCTTGAATTGTTTTCTTTATTCCATGGGCATGTTCCAAGGACATGGATCAATAAGTCGCAGAACGAAATAAAAAAAAACACATTTTGATGGCAAAATTTTTTTTCATGAACATTATCTTTTTCGAGAGCAACATAATCAGACAAGCGATTCTCTAACATTTCTTGTTAAACGATTTGAGCATTCGTTTCGGAGATGAATTTCTTGTTTTGAAAAAACTCTTTCTTTGGAGCTCATTTTTAGATCTGCAATCAGGTAGTAGCCGCTGGGGGCCAGAGCAGATAAGGCTGGTGTGGAAGCAATTGTAGGCCCGATTCGTGCAATTCTTGCATTGTAGCGAACGACTTGTGGCAAGGCGCATTGTCTGGATGAAACAGCACATTCTTCTTTTGCATTTGGATATAATAAATTTTAAGGTTTTGCATTTGTGTTACTTCCTTGGAAATCTGAGACGTACAATAAATTTTAATCCCCCCACTATAAGTCCTTTAAAGTCAGAATATAACACCTAAATATTTTAAATCTATTTTAGTTCCACCTTTTCTTTTAAATATGAATTTCTAATTCACAGCCAATTTCTTATAGCACTACAAAATTGTCCCACTTCTTGAAATCTCAAAGAACCCTCTGCAAAATTGAAGGCTAAATTTGAGCCCCTTTAAAATGATGTGAAAAATAGATGCGAAGATTTTTTGGAACCCATTTCGGAAATATTTATCATTGTCATTGACGGTTGTGGCGACTGTGGTGGAGCTTCCGGGGGGCCGAGAATTTATATGTTCTTGGTAGGCCCGGGGATTTCAGATGAGTTATTGGCCACGTTGGAAATGATCAGTTCGGATTTATTTTTATGTGATTTTCGTGTGGGCTGGCGATTAACTTTTCTGAACCAAGAGATTTCTCTGCCCGCCATTGAATCATGTTGGATGGCGCAAATCGAGTGAAAGATCGGACCGCAAAATTATGATGAAAATAAAATGTCGAATAATCAAAGTGCGGCGAGCACCCCACGTGCCAAATCTAGAGGTATTTTTATGGCAATATTTTAATATTTTATTGGAACTCAACTAAAAATCAAGCTGATTGCGAAACCCGTCGTCGAGCGGTGGCGGCGATTTTTCGATAAATATTTATTCGTTCGATAAATCAATCAAATAAATTACAATTAACAAAAAGTAATAAACTTCGGGCTTTTTGAGAGATTTTTTTCGGATTTGAATGGCAAATCCAACGACGTCGAGAGCCCCACAAAAACCCAAGTCGACTTGGTCGAGCAGCGCAAAATGAATTAACACAACAAAATCCATGGACAAAAAAGAAGAAATATTAAAAGTTTATAATTAAAAATAAGAAATTTATTGCCCCATTTGCCTCAGCAAAACATCCGAAAGAAGAAGGCAGTAAAATTTTTTCAAAAGACCGACGAAAACGCCAATCCACATCCACTAATTGATCATCAGCTCTTCCCCACCGACTTTCCCGATTTCTATACCCTTTCGCCAATCCGAGTGCTGATCAAAAAAAGCAAATCGGTGCCCTAAAATACCAGGGATGATGGCAGCCACAGGCACCGATAAATGCGAGGGGAGGGTGTGTGTTGGTCGGTGTAGCTTAGTTGGGAGTTGAGTTGTTCATTTGACATCTTGAAATCTGGTTTGCGTCTTGGTTTCGTTTCATTTTGGGCTGACTAAATTCGTCTCAATCAAACGCTAATAGTCGGGGCCTGAAAACAGATTCGAATACTTGAGGAGGTCGTAAAACATTTATTCAAATTATGACGACGACGGCAGCGACGACACCGACAGCGACCGAGTCGATGATATCGAAGCTGATTTCGGACTTTCGGCAGTGCCATTAATTAATGCCCAGGGAGACAAAAGATTAAGAGCCATTCGGCAATGTGTTTCGGTTTAAATGGCTGGAGATTAATTCCAAAGCGTTGATGAAATCTGGAGATCGATTGAGATCGGATCTCTCGAGAGCGCGTAGGTCGCGTAAACAGGGAAATAAAAAAAAAACTTGAACTAATTGTGGGCCATAACAAGGGGATCATAAAATCGGTGCTTAAATAACCGGCGCTTATTTAAATAAATTATAAGAAAAATTTGTTCAAGATTATCAATTGGAGGTGCTTTTTCTATTTATTATTTTATTTAATTTGTTCCAGTTAATCAGTTTATTTCCAATTCATTCAATTCAAACACTCTTCTGATGATTTATTTAGTTTAGTATTTTAAATAGAAATTTTTCCTTGTGAAAACTAAAGTAAAAGGTTTACGGTATGGTGCTAAATAATTAAATAAATTTATTGCTATTGTTATGTTGGAAATAGACTTTTTGGAAGCCTGAATTTATTTTTCCATTTTCTATATTTGAGAACATAAAGGGATCCAAATTCTGATCCTCAACGGGAGTCAAACTCTAGAGAATTAAACTCTTTATTGTGGCATTAAAAAGAGTATCCAAAATGGAATTTTTGAGTCGCCTTTAATATGCACATATCTAAATTAACGGCAGCGAATCGGTCGGCCGGCGATTGCCATCAGGACAACAACACGAAGCCATGCATATGGATTGGCTAGGCATACTAAATGGTTAGTTGTTTATATCTGGCTGGCTGTGACTTTGATCGGGCCATAACTTGCAAATGAACAACCCCAATAATTCGAAGCGGCGCACCACAAAAACAAAAACCTAGGCACCCCAAACAATGCAAATTAAAAATCCAAAAAATACTCGTATACGAGTATATATGAATTCAGGTTGGCAAATGATGAGAGAGGCCGCGGGGGTAAGCTCAGCGGGATCAATGCCAATGGCAACGGTAAATTACGCACCGCGCCAGCCGCCAAGGGATTTAGGATATTTGATTTTTATAGTTTGGCTTACACAGCCGACCGGCAATTTACGACCCCGGGCCCGATTATAAGCCGGCCAATCAGGCCGACAGGGAGGACAGTTTTTTAAATGGACACCGAAGCCGCCATGGATGGGCAGCCCGATATGATCCGAACTTTGAGCCCAGATCTAACACGGAAATATTGACTCAGATTTTGAATCAAGGCGATCGTAAAAATCATCGGCCTCAGTCGAGTTGATGAATCCGACGCATTGAAAACAATCAATTCGGTTTTATGACTCCACTGAACACGGCTCCAAACACCAACGATGGTGGTTACTTTCTCAAGACTTTCATATAAATTACCCCGAACGGCTGCTCCGCCTTGGACGCTGCCGGGACAGTCGGACAGATGGTGAGAGAGCGACGGGCAGGGCGGTGGAGAAATGCGATTGTGACGAGCGATTCCCGCTGCAAGTGTCAATATAAAGTAACAACTTTATTGAAGGTTATTTATTCGAGGGCGACCCAATAAAATGGGCAACTTTATAATGATGCACATAAATAAAACGGCCAAGAACAAAACAAAAACCGGACAAGAATGACCCACCAGGCCAGCGACGACGACGAAGACGACAACGCAGCGCCCTGCCACGCCCCCGCTCGCAGGCCCAGAGATGGTGAAAGATTTGTGGGTCGCGGAAAGGATACAGCGGCAAAAATAGAGAAACTTAAGCCATTTACTAGTTTCATTAATTTAACTTACACACAATTAAATAAAATTAGGCTTGGAAATATCTGCCCGCTGGGGGTGTTTTATTTGCTCAGGATGGCCAGCTACATATGCCCCGGATCACAGCCAGGGAATGACAGATAAGGGATTCAATCTTAAGAACCAACAAGAGTTAGTAATATTCGACGAGAAATGCAATGGAAGGGAGTATTAAGATCGAGTTGATGACTAAAAGAGTTATAGTTAGTAAAAAGTGCCCTGAAGGGATTATGGAAACCAAAATTAGTAGTAAAAAACTTTGAGAAAGGCGGATGATAGTTTCTGAATAGCCGGATAGGGACAGAAAAATTAATATGACTTGGAAGTGATTAAGAGTCAATCTCACCAATTGAAATTATAGAAAAACGTGACCCCTAATGCCGTTTTACGGTTAGGGAAATTTAAACAATTTATTTCCTTACGCTATATAAATATTTCCAGTGAACAGCCCAACCAGCCTTAGCGTTGGATAATATTGAATGTAAGAACCAAAATTTGTAATACTCAGAAAATAAATAAATCATCAGAATTAATTAAGGATCGCGTAACTTTATATAGTAACATAAGAAATTTGCATTTCCCAAGGGAAAACAAAAATTTAATAAGACCTATAAATCTAATTAGTGGATAAAAATATTTTTCCAATTCAGACTTAAGAAATCAAATCAAATTCCTCGCAGCAATGAGTTCGGAGAATTCTACTCAAAAGCCAGACGATCAATTCTAATTCTTTATTTATGTTTTTCAAATTTTGACGTGAACTAACCGAAAGGATTATTTAATATATGGAATAATATTTAACCTAAGAAATGTGTTTCTTTATTGTAATAGGAATAATTTGAAAAGAGTTGTCAATTCCTTTTAAGGGTTTACGTCTTCTCCAATCACAAATGAATCATAATTATATGATCCAACCCAATCTTATTGTTCTCTTTAATTTATAAAACTATAGAAGAGTCAATAGCTCTATTTTTTACCTTTATGCGACTGTAAATAACTGAAAGTAAAGAAAAGTCTATACTTACCCCCTTTTCCTAAGGAAAGCTATTCGTGCCTAAATAAATTTGATATTTGATTTTCAAGCATTTTTTTATTTCATTTTTTAGTTAAATATTTATTATTGTAGAACAAAATATTTAAACCTTCCTTAACTTTACTACGGTTTTGCAGAAATCTTTAACTTCGTCCGATTTTAATATTTTAATTACTGGTTTCCCTTGATCGATAAAGCTTTTCATTATACCCAGGAATATATGAAGGCTCTCTCCAAATGGGTAAAATATTTCCTGCTCGGACCTGCTTAGTCTCCATAAAATGAGACCTCTCCGAACTTTCAAGATCTCTTGAAATGCAAACGTTATTAAAGTATTTCTATTTTTTATTTGTGAATACAATTGGTTGTTTGCATAAATAAAGCTGCGCTGATACTTTTGTGTACTGTTATTTGCCACATAAATAAGAAATATTGTGGCGGCGCAATTTCAATTTTTCGCCATGTTTGTGGGGCGGAGGGTAAATAACTCGATCCGAATAATAACTCAGATTTTGTGGCTGTTAATTTTTGACACTGCCATCAACCACCGAGCCGCAAACACAACAACCACAGGACGTGCGGGGGCGGCGTTGATTTTAAATCAGCAACACTCTCGCGGGTTTGTCGCCAATTGTCGGGGGCGGCGATAAAAATATGAAGTAGCCGACAACGCCGACAACACCACGGCCATAACAATGACGTCACTGGGGGCGGCGATTGAATTTGCCGGTGTTGCGGTTGCGGCCAGCAACAAAAAACGCGGTCAGAATGCAAGAACATGAAAAACGCCAGATGCCAAAACGAATCCTCTCCCCGCCCATTGCGAGTGCAGGGGGGGATTGCCGGGATCTACCAAAAGTGGGTGGCCGCTGGGTGGGCTGAGCAGTGCGTAAGCCGGGGCGCCACTGGCGGCACCACCAAAGCCCCCCGGCGGTGCCTTTGATCGCAGTCACTGCCGCTAATTGCCAACCGTCCGCGTCCGCGTCCCAAAGTCTCTCGGGGCGATAAGTGGGCGCCCCCGGCCCTCCCTCCGGCTGGCGCGCATACATCAATCAACAGTCTTAAGTCAGTTAATTTGCTTGACCAGCGGACATGCGGCGGCTCGATGGCTCCCCGGTCCGGGGGCTCTTACATGAAAGCCGCCCTCACCTGACCAAGTTGCTTGTTGTTGGTTTCTTGATCGATTGTGAATTTGGCAATCACACCGGGCGGGGCCTACTTCTTGTGACGGATTAATGCGCCGGGCCGGGCCTAAAGCCGCCTTAGCGGTAGATGGATCACCGGCGCTGCTGCTCCTCAATCATCGGCCACCCATCCGCCCCCAGCCCGGGCGAGGGCTTCATTCATTTCCCTTGCATTGTGTGTGTTTTTTGGCGCAGCTTAAGTTTTCGCCGGTGGAAAATTGATTGAGTTACCAGCTTGTCGGTCTGTCCGTTGGTTGGTCGCTCTGGCAAGCCTTTTGGTATTTCTGAGTTGATTAATAAGCTGGCTGCCCCCACCCCAGCGGCGAAGGCTCTGATAACTCATTTGTTTTTCGTGAAACACGCAAACGGCGTTCAAATCGTTTGCCTTCAATATTTCCACATTTGATTGATCTGCGAGTGCGATCGGGCCGCCAACTGCCAAAGGCAAAAAGTAAGAACAACAAAATTGAAAAACACAAAAGCCCCCAAGTCGAAATTAAACAAATAAAATGTCCAACTTCTGACGCTGATATATCGCACAATCGCTCTATTCCTCATCGACGTGACACAGTCAGTGATTCCCAAAAACCAAGCACAGTAAGAAAACCCAATGGAAATGAAAATGTAAACGGTTGACTAAGAATAAACTTAGCTGGAGAATAATACACCCATTCGCCCAGGACTCTGCCCTGGAAAAGACCAAACAGTCGTCACTAAAAGCCCTGAAACTCTATCCGTTAATTCGCTTAACTAGAAGGTAGGAATCGAATCTGAATTTATTCCTGATATAGCTTTAAGTTTAGTTACTTTATCGCCTACAAGGTTGGAATAAATTGAAAGGATACTTAATGACACCTAATGTTGATTATAAGTCCACTCGCTTGAATCTCCTTTAGCTTTTTTGACGGACAAAAGAGATATATATTTGGCCAGGAAAAGTTTGTAAGTAAACGTAAAAGTAAAATCGAAACCAAAACCACCAAAAATTAAAACCAAAACGAGACTGGAGTGATTGAAATTTGTTTGCTTTCATTATCCCTGATTTGAGGATAAACTAAACAAAATCTGAGGCAAAACTTAATTTTAATTCGATTTCTTCGTCGTTTGATTTTTTCTCTGCTCTGCCAAGAAAAGATTAAGTCCCGAAACCTGGTTGAGACTTTCGTAAGTTTCCCTTAAGACTCTTCGACCCTCGCCACTGACTTTGTTGGGTGGTTCTTTGGGAATTCTGGCAGAAAGTTTATTGTGTGGGTGTTTATTTATTTAAGTTTTAAGCGTTGCGAAAAAACAAATAACGGGAAGAATTCACGCGTGATTGGATTCTCGTAGTTTTATGCGCTTTTAATGGCCGCAGAATCGGGGCATTTGGAGATTCTCCGATGGCTGTAAAATTATTTAAGAGGGCCCCATAAATACCCCAAGAATTGCTCATAAATCTATCACTCCATGGCCTAAGTGTGTGAGCGTGTGTGTGAGTGGATCTCGATCGGTTTTCATTTCCAATATTTGTTTTCATTGCAAGTGCCCGGCCCAACCGCCGCCCTCCTCCACGATGTCTGCCTCTGCTGATGGATTCCCGAAAACCAAATAAATAAATGTGTTTTCGCCCACTTGAGGGTTAAATGGCCGCCCCTCCCCCGCCCCGCTTACAAATCAAAACATCTGTCAGTCAGTGCGAGCCAGCTGACAACGATGCTGAGATACAAATTATCTAAATTGTATCTGCATAGTGAAATTCATCTTGGGGATTGGGTTCGTGAGTCGCGGGCTCTGCTTTTTTTTTTGTTATGTGTTTGTTTGTTTGTTTGTTTTCGCTCACTTTCCTCACGCATTCCCCAAGTGCCTGCTGTCGTCGGTGGGTCTGTCAGTGGGGGCCTTCGGGTCCGTCTAGATTTCCATTTGTTTGTCTGATAGCCCACTGATTGGGCGCGTTGAGTTGTTCGGGGGCCCCCGTCGCGTGCTAACGAAAATTAGGAAGCTTTTTCCTGCGCTGCCCCGCCCCGCCAGTCGGGGGCGGACGCCGGGGCACCTGGGTGAGAAATTTCAATTTCAACATAAAACTGACAGATTTATCAGATGCCAGACGATACATACGTCAACGCGGACACTAAGGGCTGCCACGGCCTCCCTCCCCCACCCATTTATTAGGCTTCTATGGACTAATTGGCCTCTTCGGATTTCGTCCAACTCCGCCTGGGAAACGATATCTTCTTGCGATCGTTAACAATCGTTTTATACTGGGGTGATATTTTTTGACCCAAAAACCCAGTGATAAATCTCCTCAGCGAACTGATCTCCTGTATGATTGGTGTTAACTTTGATTTTGTATATTCATATTTATTTTTAATATTCTGAGGGAGCTAATCAAAGGCTCTCGGTGTTCATCCTTTCTTATATTTGCACAAACTCCCGCTCATGAACGATAGCTTTCGTCAATTTTATACCCTTTCCTTAACGGAAATATGGAAACCCCTCACCCATCTTTTCATCTTCCTTTCTTCAAGGGACAATAAGTATTCTGGTTCGGTCAAAAACTGTCGGTAACTTGGATTTTACCTAAAAGCATTTTAGGGTAATGAGAATCTGACCACGGACCTATCCACAGGCTCTGGAAAGCCCTTCCCGTTCTGATCCACTGAACTTGGTTTTTTCCCAGATCCTTTTTGTTTTATAGAGACTACCGATGTCCGTGCTGATCTGAAAAAGGTTCTCTTGCATATAATTTGTTTGGTGCTTTCCCGGTTGCGAGCTTCTGGTCTTTTGGTTGATTCCTCGCCGATCTTCTCAAATTTTCGGACTTTCCTTGTGAAAACAAAAACCTATCGTCTTTCTATTGAAAGGTGAGCGATGGCACGGTATCCATCAAAATAAGCGCCAAGGGGCCCGCCCCCTGGCCCACGAACGACCCACTTTGTGGGCCCCAAACACCCCGATTCCCGATTATTGCGGCCTATCGAAATTCAAGACGCCTGGCCGGTCGCAGTCAATTCATCAATCACGAAAATAACTGGCGAATGTCCGACTGCCCCCGCTCGGGATGACGCAGCCCCACCCGCGAACCCTTCCCCGAGGGACCGCCTGACACTCCGGCGTTGGCCAGAGTGACGAACCGACGATCGATCAATCAACTGTCAGCCATCCATCCATCAGTGCTGGCTGGCGCTCATTGACCGCCGCGGAGGTTCCGATATCGCGCGGTTTTGGGGCTCGATCTTTGGATTCGTGTACGGCTGGAGTTTTGGTTGATTGATGGCTCGACTGATGGCCGAATTATCGGCCAAATCCAAACGCAAATTTATTTAACCGCATTATTTTTGTACATTCGAGTCGGCTGGGAAGTCGGCCAGATAAGCTCCGACGAGGGACTCCAATTTTTCCTTATCAACTCAATTTGGGGAGGGGGAACTGTCGACACTCCCGCTAGGAACCCAGGCAGAAAATCCGGGTCGGAATAGTTCTGAAAATTGAACAGGAAATTTCTACCCGCTGCGAATAAAGAATGTCCAGATCCCGTTATCGTCAGTCAGCTGAGATCAAAAGATCTAGTAACCATCCGATTTACAAGTGATCTTATATTCCGATCCTCATATTAGGATCTATTCCAAATAAAAGATCTCTATTCTGTCTGATTCCTAAGTGATCTTATACTCTGATCCTCATAACTTAAACCCCTTCCAAATAAAAGATCTCTAATGTCTGATTCACAAGAGATCTTACATTCTGATCCTTATATAAGAAGCCTTGGATGGTACAATAAGATAACTTGGATTGTTGATTTTAATAATAAAATCCAAGTTCTGAAAATTTATGAATGTCGCCCTAAGTTCCTTAAAATCCCTTAATTTGCCTTGTCTTTGGAAAGGGTGGAATTGATCCTAAATACCATTAAATTAATATTTAATTGCAATTCTTTTTTATGGGAAGATGGGAACATATTGGACAAGGATAAGGTTTTCAGATATGCTATTTTCGTTAGGACAGGAAAAGATCAAATTGGACTTTAGATATTTCCCACTATAAAGAGTCCTTGCGCTGAGTTAGGAACCTTTTTAAAGGCCGTAAAATATAATTAAGCTTCCCCTGCGGTGGGAACTTTTTGGCACTTGAAGTCTAAAACAAAATCGGATCCCTCGACACTTTGGGCCAGGGCGGCATAAATATTTACCGTTAAATTTAATGATACAGAAAGAGCAGCCAATGAACGTGAGAGCAGCGAAGGAGGAGCAGAAGGAACTGAGGTAGAATAATTTCACATGTTGCACGCATAAAATAAAATTTTATTTTATTCCATTTCTCATTTTCATGAAATGCAAAAAAAAAAAACGAAAATACAAAAATTTATGAAAAGGAAAGGAAAACAACACACACACCCACCGAGGAGGGGGGTGGGGTCGCTGACGAAATGAATGAATGAATAAATGAACCCACAAACACACACGCACACACGCACACCCGCACGCACACGAGCTCACATAACTTTAAA
The DNA here is from genome assembly GCA_037075105.1 of Lissocephala sabroskyi. Classification (NCBI taxonomy): domain Eukaryota; kingdom Metazoa; phylum Arthropoda; class Insecta; order Diptera; family Drosophilidae; genus Lissocephala; species Lissocephala sabroskyi. The sequence goes on from JBAMCP010000809.1 coordinate 33,845, forward strand.
TTTGTATGGCCGCCGAGAGCCCAACAAACGCCGGCAGCGCAGCCGGCCGAGGCATTGTTAGCGGGGCAGCGACGCCGGCAGCGCCAACTCCGCCGCCTCAGAGCGCCAATAAAGAAACGCAAAAGGAAACTCACACACACCCAGCGAGACGAAAGGAGGAAATTCTCGCCCCCTTCCCGTGCAATTCGAATTTTTTGCTCGCTTCCTTGTCGGCGTGTTGAGATCTTTACCGTTAGTCCCTAAATGAAACGCTTGAATGTGGATGGAATTTTGATTTCCCCTCCCCCACCGCCCACCGTTCGATTCGTTCGTCATGTCCCTCGACTTGCAAATCAATTTAATGCCAGTCATTTTTGCCCGCTAAGTGGGAAATTTTTTTGAAATTTCATCAAAAATCCGTTGGCATCCCCCGGCAGCTGCCTTTGTTGCCAACATATGCTGCTCGGGGGAATTGCCTGGTGCACCCCCACCCCCCTCGATCCTGGTGGGGCAACACATTTGAATGTAAATTTCCTGACGCGTTGCAGGAGCCGCCGCCCGCACTCAATACTCCAGCGTGCCCGTTATTTGCCCTTTGTTGTGCGAATTCCTCGATGCCGAACCAGCAGAAGAAGAAGAAGAAGCAGGGAAATTGTATTAAAATGCTGGCAAGCAGCTAAAACGCATAATAGTAAAATTTTATGTTATTGCCACAGTGAGGAAAACACGTCAGGCAGTTAGTCAAAATAAGAGAAGAATAACGGGACTCCGACGCAAGCTCAGAAGGCCAATGAAAATTTAGATGATACGCAGCCAGCCGAGCAGGGGGGGGGGGGAGCCTCAGATCCACCGGAATGTTTGTTTTCCTTAATCCGAATTTCGAATTTCAAATCAGAAAATACCACGAAAAGGAGTTGGAAGCTTCCTTGCGGTGCTCCCAAACGAATTTTTGTAGTTGTCTTTCGTTTCTTCTTCTTGCTGGTCGCTGGGATGCAGCGCGGCCAATGCAGCGGGCCGAAGACAACGAGTAAAGAAGAAGAAGCACAGCCAACTGACATGTCAACTCTCATGCGCTTCCCCCCCCCCCCCCCGCACCCTCTTGCCAAAAAGAAACGCAGAAAAAGTAACGGCATCGCAGCAAACAAATCGAAGGGGGTTTGCTGGTCGGGTGACGGGCGGCAGTGCAGACAAACCGACGCTGGCGCACAACGAACGAGACGAGGCATCAAATTGACGAGACGCGACGAGACGAGACGAGCAGCGAGAAGGTGGCCAGCGGCAGAGCGTCGGCTGTATTTATTTGGCTGTTTTACATTGTCATTGGGCCCCCGCCCCCAGCCCGAGAACAACAACAAGAGCCACCCGCTTGCGCTGCAGAAAAATGCCAGACGGCCGGCCAGCGAGCGAGAGCGAGCGAGCGCGAGTGCGACAGCAGCAGCAGCGCCGGGAAACTCACACAATGGCCACGAGGCGTTGGTGCGAGTGAAACAGAACATGCCGGGGAGCAAGCGAGTGCGAGAATCTTGTTTTCAACTGTCATAAATCTTAATTGCCACGGGATGGATGGAATCGCAGATGCCTGTGAGTGCGCGAGTGTGTGTGATTCGGAGAGTTGACGAGAGGACAGCATGACGAAACATTGACACCCCACAGCTGTGAGTAAAAGAGAGACGGAGAACGAGAGCGGCCACTTCCCCTGTTCAGCAGGCCGAGAGCGTTCCAATCTCACTTTGTCCCCCCTA
>JBAMCP010000810.1:8419-30020 GCA_037075105.1 Lissocephala sabroskyi
GTTTTCATCAGGAAGCTCGCGCATCGCATTTGCGGGCGATTGGAAAGCAGAGGCTTTTTCTGCATGAAAGCGACATCTTTTTGTTTGATTGAAATTACTCTCATAAATGTATGACAGCACATTACGCACGGTGCCACAAAGAGATCAAAGCCATTTGCCAGACAAAGGCCACTTGGTGGGCCGCAAACCGCGACTGCCACTGCCGCTGTGACTGTGACTGTGGCAACGTTGCGAGAATTTGCTGCATCAATCGGAACGGAAAAATGTCGCGTGGCTGCTGACAAAAGGACGTCGCCGGCGGGCCAACTTATGCCTATAAAATCGCTCTGAGCCAGTCATCGAAATGCCAGCCGATGTTGGCGAAGCTGGCTAAGCGGCTTTTTTAATTTTCTAAATTTGAAGCGAGCGACTTCCGTGCCACCCGTTCGCCAGTAATCAATCAATGGCCTCTCAAACAACCCGGAATATTATCAATCAGAGAAGCGCGCAAAACAAATAACATTTGGTGAATCAACTATGCCCGAAGATGATTTAAAAATTTGATATTTTAGACAGATAAACGGCGGATTAAATCAAACATTCAAAATCGAAAAAAAAGGAAACCCGAAAAAGGAAATGCGAATTACCGCAAGTGAATTCAATCAAACTTTCCCTGGAGACTCCCTTCGCCCAGAAGGTGAACAGCTCAACAGCCCCGGTCCCGTCATATGTGAAACCCTTTGGCCAAAACACATGAGCCCCGAAAGTGACCCGTAGACAAACAAAATACGCGGGAAGGGTGAAGTTTTTTTAGAGACTTTCACCATTTCCCTGGCAGCGCAAATATTTGTGGACTTGGGTATTTGAAGCGGCCTTGGTTCTGGGCAATTTTTTTTCCATTTTTTAGGGTTTTTATTTGGTAATTGAAAGCACACAAACTACGAGGCAGAGGCGCGCACGTGAGGCAGGCAAAATATTTGCCAAAGCCAGGAGATCGCCACTTCAAAGCTCCTCAGCCATTCGACATTATTAAAAGCAAATTAGAGTACTTTTTTCTTTCTTCTCCTCCAATGACTGTGTTTACATCGCTAATACACTAAAACGAACAAATCCGAACCAGAGTCCGACCCCGAGCCCGAGCCTTTCAAGTGGTTTCATCTACCCAGCTACGTGCTCAAGTGGGTTTCGCTTTCGTTTTCGCGTTTGCTTTCCGACTGACAAACTCTACTTGTGGTCATCATTAGTGCTGCTTTATTAGGTGGAAGTGCTGCCATCGAGTTTTCTCAGTCCTAATCCGGTGCCTTGCAGCAGTTGACATATATTCCCGTCCTGTATACTCTTTTCTTGGGTGGGATAAGCCGCCTCAAGGTCGTCGGCGACGAGTCCTTTTGGCCAAACGAAAGTAAGAGTTGCATATGTTGCACATTTGAGCACGTTTTCCTTTGTCATATCCCTTCGAATGCATCTGGGTCTTTAATTTGCATTGTTTTTCGCCTTCGAAGGGGTCGACGATTCGGGTCAAGGTGACAGAACAGCAGGAGGCATCCCAACAGCTCCTGTGAAGTGCACACGACCCACGAACCCTGCATGCCGTTGCGTTTCTTTAAACCCAAATCCAGGGCCGACAAAGGCATTTCAAAATTGCCCGACAATAAAAACAAAAACGCACATTGGAAATCTACAATGCGTAGTTGGAAAATGTTGACTTAGAAGCAAACGATCGGATCTTTAAGCATTGAATAGAATTGTTTAAAAATTAGTTTCGTTGACTCCAGGAAAAATCAACCCGTAACGAAATTCAAAAGCTACAACGTTAATTGAAATCAATAGATTATGGGAAGGAAAAACGTTTTGCAGTTCATTGAAACTACAAATTAAAGCTGGCTTAAAAATAATTCTGCTTTGATTATCTTACACCTGATTTACTTTGATCAAAATAAACGGTTTAAGAAAAGAAAAGCTTTAAAATACATAAAATTACCAAGGACTGCGAACATCGAGAAGGGAATAAACGCTCAATGGAAGAATTGCGAGAAAGAGAAAAGGCGTCACCTTCAAAGGATAGATCTTTGGTCTAATATGTTTCATAGATCAATCTATTAAATTTATGAATAGCTCAACCCGTTTCAGGCCAAAGATTGGAAACAACAAGAAGGGAACACATTTTAAGTGGGATCTTTAAAAGACAGATTAATATAAGAAAAGAAGATTTCATCTTTCAAATTTATTCTACATTTCAACCCATTTAACCCGAGACTCTACCCGCTAGCCGCGGTATTGGTTTATTCTACGGTCTCCATTTTTGTGGAGCTCGCCACACCTTCCACTTGGCCGCCAGCGTAATGGGCACTTCAATTGAAGCCTCCGGCCCGCGGGCTGGTCAACGTCCGCCTGCAACTTCCCGTGCTTTAGACGAAAGTTCAAGTCGTCTCCATTGTTGCATTCAGCGGCGATATGGCGGTGGGGAATTTTTGTCATTAGAATTAATAAAAATGCAGTCAGATCAAAGCGTCCCCGATGCACAACAAAAGGCTCCCCAAAGACAAAAGGCGGCGTCAAAAGGCAACAACAACAAGAACCACAGCAGCGGCTGTGGCAGCGCCGGGGCCATGTCAAAGGTAATGACAGAAGCCCCACAATTGAAAAGTTGTAACAATCGCAGCAGGACGAAAAATAAAACAGCGAAAAAAACAAAGCGCCTTCGTTAGCGAACAATTGCCGCGGCGGTGGACGAGCAAAGCGAACAAAAAATTGGAAAATAAAAAAAAATCATACAGTTTTTCGACTGGCGTATACTCTGAAATAAAATATATTCGCGGGGATATAATAGTTTCAAAAAAGGCCCACAATGCCTCGGCTGTTGTAACACCGAACATAATTAAACGGTTTCAGCCAGTATAATAGATCAATGGAATGTCTAAGGTGTGGAGAAAATATTTAAACATAACTTACCGTCAGTTTTCGATGGATTACAGAAGGAGGAGTCCAGCCTGCAATGAAAAAGGGAAAATTTGTAAGATCAGCTTTATTTTGACTAGCAGATGACGGGGGAGACAAAGTAGCAAGTTGACGGTAGGGGATTAGAATTTTTTGCTGATGTACATCAACAAACGAGAAAAGAAAAAGGGCTGTCTTTCTATCTCTCTTGTTCGGGATTCCTATCTTCTCAGCTCAAGTCAAGTCTTTCCATATTGATAATCTGATAAGTTTTCGAGATCCTACCCCTTAACTTTTATCAATTAGAGATCTTTAGAGCCAAGGCACTTTAATTTAAGGAAGATCTTCGCTACGTTCCAAGATTTGCCGCAACTTAAATATACTCACTGAGTTTTTATAGGGTAAAAAAAAAGTAAAACAAATATCAAAAATGCTGGCGGAATTTGTGCGATGGAAAGCAAAGTTTTCACGCGCTTTTTGATGTCTGCACGGGCGGAAGGCGGTGAGTTTAAAAATAACATCGCAAAATTGCGTAGAAATATTTAATGAGAAGAGAAAGCAAGGTGAGGGCAAGATAGAGACACAGCAATCGACGGAAGCAGGCGAGGCAAAAAGGCAAAAAAAATCTAATTTAATAATCAAATAAAAGTTCGGTCGGGGAAAGCCCTCTGGGGACCACACGCAGACCCACTCGCCGGGGAAATGCAAATGCGAGGCAGATAAAAGCCAAACTGGCATGTTATTCGCATAACTTTTGCGATTTGACAAATTTACGAGTGAATTTAGCGGACTAATCATCAGAGATCTTCAGTCATCCAACCCCCGCCCGTCGAGCTCTCGTCTGGCCCGAGGCGACGACGAGGTGGAAGCGGCGAGAATGGAAATGTCTGACGCATTTTTATGATTTCCTATCGCCCCCTTGTACGTCCGAGCCAAATCTCTTCGACATAATTTTAATGTTTATCGTCTTTCATTGTCAAACAAATTATTTTTGATATACCCAGCAGCAGCCAGCGGTGGCAGGAGGTGGGAAATCCTTCAGCTGCTGGGCAGGGCGGTCACCATGGCATCCGCACACACGTCCTGAAATTTGATTACAAAACTGGCAAGAGGCAAAAAATAATAACCATAAAGCCGAGGAGCATCCCGGAGCACCAAGGAGCAACCTTCGATGCTATCGGCCAAAGTCAAAACAATTTAATGCCCGAGTTGAGTTTTTGTAAGGCAGCCGCCTCCTTCGGCTAATTCATGGCTGCTTGGCAGATGCGCAGTTGGCGATAGCCGAGGAATCGAATGAGCTTCCCATGTGCAAATATATTAATCCTATTGTGCATGTGGCTGTCAAATGGATCAAACGACAATCCACTTGCCTTTCATGTATATTTGATTATTTGCCAAAGCTTTGCCGGAAAAAGAATTTTACATATGAATTAAAACGTAATAAATTAGCCAGGGATTCGAACTCCCCACCTGGGCGGGGAGTGTTTGCTTTGCTCAAAGGAAAGTTCAAATGGCTGACTGGGAAATGCAAACGCTTTTAATAAGCTGATTTCTTATTTATGATGTTTTGCTAACCAAATTCACTCTCTCATTCTCTCTCTGTTGGACGCCTTAAATTCCTTAAAGTCGGCGAAGCCCATTCCGCTGATCAGCGGATGCCATAAATTAGTTAGCGGCCGCGCCGCGGCAGTGCAACAAGCCGACTTAATACGCTTCACTTAATTGTTTACAGCATTAATGCAAAAACCACCACATCCACACAACTGCGGCTGCCACGGAGGTGGAGACCAAATTGCATAATACGGCGAACCAAAATCGCGACACGTCGCCGGCCACGGCGTGGGCCGCCATGGCGACTCACTCGGCGGCAAACATTAATCAGCGAATTATCAATGCAAATAATTTTCAACACGCCTGAATGCGATATCAATCAATGCCGCCATGCCACGGCATCCTGGGAGCCCAGGACGAGGCGGCCGCTGCTTTCCGCTGCGCTGGTCAATGCAAACACCGAATTGCAAACAGCCAGCCTACCCGGCCCGGCCGGGCAGCACTTAACACACAATTAAGTGCAAATAATTGCGAACGCTGCATATAAATGATTTGTTTAAGCTAACATGACGGGGCGAGCAGCTCGGGCTTACTTGCAGGCGCCTCCATAAATCAACCATCCTCAGCCGAAGGCTCGGCCCCTTTAATGCGGCGGGCGGCAGCTCCTTGGCCCGCGCGATAAGCGTATAAGGAATTTGAGGAGGCGCCCAAGCCCTGCACCACCCATTCCCTGAGAACCTCGGTATCGGCGGGCTTAATTAGTATAATCCGCGTTGGAATCGTTCGAGTGTGTGTGCGTGGTTGGGGGAGTTAAGTATACGCACCGTGGCAACAGCAGTGGGTGCATTTACATGCTGCTCCACTTTAATGACAGCAATTAAACGGAGAATGGAGTTTTGGACTCGGCGGAGGTCTTATCAGTGCAACAGCCACTCCCCTTCGATCGTCATAAGTGAGCATAATTGAATGCAATGAAAGCCAACTTAATGCGCCGTCCGTGACTATGGCAGGGGCGGTGGTCGATTGCATCGCAGCAAAAGTCATTAAGTATGCAAATTGCAAATAAATAAGTGCACAGAGCTTTTCTCCAATGGCCGGTGGGTGGGTCAAGCCGAAAAATAAATGAAAAACAATTTGGGCAAATTAAATTTATGGCCAGTGCCTACAAAGGCAGAAGCACTCCAGGCAACTGGACGACAGTCGCCTCGAGGCTGTGAATCACTCGAATGTGGCGCCTGCCAAGACGGAGGCGTCTCGGCGTCTCGCTGCGGTCGCCTCTCAGGAAACAGTAATGGACTTTTCATTCAAATTTCGGACTTGCCAGCACAAAGGGATAAATCGGGGCTTTTAAGTGTGAAAGAAGATTTCGGGCTGGGGTTTCCGTTGCCGCTGCCATCGTTCGTTTCGGGCATTTTAGGTGCCAACTAAATTTCGCCGGCAGGAACATATGCGAACGGAAGCGGCGATAAATGCAAATTTCATGTGTGTCCTTCCTTTTATTTTTCGCACTTTTTAGCCCATTAATTGCGGGATTTACGAGCTGCGTCGCCCGCATCTGCATTTTCCGCACGGGATCGAGATCAGGGTTGACCCGCGGTCGAGTGGCCCGACTTCCCATTGCAGTTGCCATACAAACATGCAAATAATTTCCAGTTGATTGCCCAAATTTGTCTCGCATGCGATTTTTATGAGGCCTACACCGGCCTGGGCCGGGGTCCGCAAGTCTGTCAATCGGCGAGTTAATAAAGTGGAAAAATGGAAGCGATCGGCCAACCTGCTGACGAATTCATCCCCGCGCTTCCAGCTTCAATTGCAGGATATGCAAAGCAACCCCGCCCGTGGCCCTGCCTCCGGCGGGCCCATCAACAACTCATCAGCATCAAAGTCAACCCCTCGTCGATGGAAATCGAACTTTTGCCGATTTTTTTTACGAGTCCGCTTGACTTTTATTGCATTCCTCGTGCCGGAGCGTCACTAATTTTTGCAATCGGCCCGGATTGAAACTTTCAAATCGCCGAATTAACTGCAACGCGACTATTTACGAGTTTCAAATTTGGACATTTATGACGGGCCACGCGCCTATTTGGCCAGCTGTTCCAGCCCGACCTCAGCACGTGCAGAGGTCGCGATTTGGCGGCCCGGTTGAGTTGGCTAATTATGCAAAATTCTCGAAATTGGCGGAGCTGCAACGCCTGCCTATTGAAAAGTCGTAAAGTTGTTGGCAATTTTTCAGCATTTGGCGGTCGTAAAACTTGAAAATTACCATAATTTTTGCAGCTAACCGAAAAGCTTAACTTTACAACTTTGACAACGGTCTGGCGAAATAAAAATTTAATAGCCCGCCGAGCATCCAAACCATCCAAATTGGTCGCGGCTTCGGTGGCTCCCCGAATTAGAGAGAGCCAGGATCTGGCCACTTAATTAAATTGCCCGAAATTCCTTTGACCAGCCCACATGTGAACTGCATAGCCCGGCAGGAAATGCAATCAGCTGCCGGCCAATCTAATTCAATTTCAAAACAAATTCATGACAACAGCAGCGCCGGCCAACCGACCTGCCCGTCCAACTAACCAAAGCCACGCGCACATCAAAGCCAAAATTAAATTCCCACTATAAACTGGCGACCAAAAAACGACGCCACAAACAATCAGACATGTAAAAAGCGAAAGCGTCAATAGCCCCGCCACTCGGACGGTCCGACACATTCAAATGAACTGGACAGCCTCGCAGGAATCGCAAAGTTTCCCCTGTTGTTTTTGCGCACAGCAGGTGCCAAAATTAACGCCTCGGCCTAGCGAACCGCACAAGGACAGCCGGACCAAAAAACCTAACATTAGCTTAGATGAAACCCCAGATACTCTTCCCAAGAAATATATAGATCTATTATATTGTAGATGAAAGTTTAGAACTATGACTAAAATTAATTGTTCCCAATAATGAAGGGGATAAGGTGAAGAAGGCCTCGATTGAAGGCGAAGTTTAGAAAAAATTTTTATTCCTATAAATTAAATACTTAGGAGAAAGGATCAAGGAAAATAGAAAGTTGCATAGGGTCTCGAGAACGCTTAAAGTCTTTATACATATTGATCCTTAAAATATTATTGGCGAAAATAGAAAATATGAAAATAAATAGTCAGGTCATTATTCTATTCTAATAAGGGAAGCCCAGGCTTCTTAATCAGAGAAAGACCCATCTAAGTTTTTATGAAAGCACAAGATAAGTACCACGAGTTCCTATAAAATGGTTTCTCTTTTTTTTAAAAGAATACGATAGATAATCGCTTAGTAGTCTTAAGTCTTCTTATCTTCTTAAGAGTCGTGTCTAATATTTTTAGTCTTCCTTGTATAAATTAATTAACTTTTATATGCTTTCGAAATTCGTTTCGATTTCTCATATTGGCGATTCTACTAATTATTAATGGAATTTGTTGAATTATATGTAAGGAAATCCGACTTTACTTTTATCAATAATATTAATATCAACTTTACCACATTATTTCTAGGTTTCGATTTTCTAAATATGGGAAATTGAATTCAACTCTAGGATTCTTTTGTACCACTATTAAATTTTAATGTGTCAGTTCCACACATTAATAAAAGGAATTTTTGGGAGAGATGTTGGTTGATATCGATGTTTGTAGATAATTTGGCCTGCAAATCGGGAAAGTTTTAAAGTCCCGCCTCAAAACGAGAGAGGATCAATGGCACTTTCAGGGTGGTAGGCCTGCTGCGGTTGGCAGCTCGACCGCATCGAGTAAAGTGCAACAATGAAATACACAAAATATTGACAGAGTCTCGACAGCGGAGTGGGAATCAGACACTGACTTGGGTGCCAGTTACAATTAAATCCCCATGCACTGCCTGCCTCACTGCCAGCCCCGCCCCAAAGGGCTAGGGGATGCCTGTGAGGACGATGACAGGCAGCATTGCCTGCGAGTGGCCTACAAAGTCGCTGGTTTGGGTGGTCGGTTGGCCGCCACAACCCACACCAACAAGCGAGGCGGACACGTCACTTAGCTGGCCATTGTCCGAGTCCATTGTCCTGGCGGCCGACAGGCGCAGCTGTGCCAAAGCCGACGAGAGTTGCAAAAACAAGAAGAACACCGCCGAAGAGCAGATGGAGTGACGTTCAAGCGGAGCGGGCACTGCTGACGATGAAGGCAACTTTGCTTGAATGGTTCGGCATGAATAAAGCATCACGGACTGACTGTTGTTATTAATCCGACATGATTGGCAGCCCCGAAATGGACAACGCAAGTGGACACAGGTGGACGGCCCGGCCGTCCTGTCAGCACCATGAATATCGACGAGGAGGCGCCCAGACAAATTTGTTAATTTATTATGCCAAAGCGCGTGTAGCGTGTAACTGTGACTGCAACGAATGCCGCACCCACACGCCCTGTCCTGGCCAGCCTCATTTGGCCCAGAAAGATGTGGCCCGCTCCGTGCTGGGTGGGGTGGATGGTTGGGTGTTTGCATGTCAAGTGGTCGGGCAAGGGGCCGAGGGCGGAATGGAAAATTCATTTCGATAAATGGTCATCTCGTGCGGCTGCTCGGGCTGCTCGGGCCACTGCAACTGTGTTGCCAGATTTGCCAGGTCGAACTGTCCTTTTTAATAAAGCACCGGGTCCCATCCACTCGCAGGCAGACATCCTCTTGTTGTCCTGTCCACCACTTGATCATACAAATTAAGCCGCCGTGTTTGTTTGCTCCCCAGCAGCGCCAATGCCGGCGCCCCAGACACTCTCGTCCGCGCTGGGTGACTTAAAAGTGAAATATTGCAATCAGTCAATGGATTTCCAGCGGTGTCGGCGGGCGGTGTAGGCTTCGATTTTAATTAAGGAATTAGGCGGCGTCGGGCATTGGCTTTGTTTAAGTGGCTTTTGTGTGTCTGCAGCGACTGAGAAATGAGGCGACTGCCTCAAAGCTCATTAGGCGCAGATCTCTGGTCGATGGAAAGGAGAATTGAAGACCAAAGAAGGGAGAAAGTCACAGGAATGGGTAAACTGCAATCAACTTGGGGAACGTAAATCGAAACGACAGCCCTCAAAAGTCCCAATAAGTTGGTGAGGAAATTTAATTAAACCCAAAACGACTCCCATTGCATTCCGCATAGTCGTCTTTCAATCGTTTTACCCACAAGACAATCATTTGGTCAAGGGTAAAAGGAATACGAAGACAGTTGAAAGAATATATACAAAAAAGGTTATTAAGAAGTTCAATATTTGTGCTTTATAGAGGAAAAAGGTTCTAATTATCTTGGGCTGTGAATGTGACCAAAATTTATGTTCATTTATTAAATTTGTTACCTTTACCCTAAATTGATAGCCTTAAACTTTTAAAAGGTTTTTAACTTAACTTAACGTAAGGAACTTTGAAAATTTCTAAAATTCTGGCATCAATTGCAATCGTTTGAGATTTAAAATTTTCTTCAATAGAGCTCCGCGTTAGCTTAAAGATTTTAGAAAGAAAGTCTTCAACTAAGAATTGTGTAAGTTGCTCCTGAGTTGAGACTTTCCCGGCAGATATATAAACTCATATATTCCCACCTATAAATGATGCTCAATGTGGGTTCCTCCCTTACATTTCCTAATAGATTATTCTAATATGAAAACTCTACTCGAGACACCCAACCTATAACAGCATCTAGCCTAGAACAAGAAAACTTTTGGCCCACAGATGGACAGGCAGGTCGGTCTAATTACCTTTGATTAAACGCCGGCCGAGGGTATCTTCAGTCGACCGACAGAGTGGCCGCATTGAAAACACCTCGGGGACAGGTGACCAAACATTAATACAAAATTTCGGGCGTTTAATAAACGATGGGGGAGGACACACGGGCGAGCCCCACGGCAGCAACGACGACAGTTGGACGACAGTTTGTGGGACGGGCAGCGGACGGACGGACGGACAAGTCACGACACCAACAGAAATTGCACAAATACTCAAAATGCATGCGAAAGCGGATGCTGCAATGTGGCCACTCAAGCCCAGGGAGGGGCAGGCGGTGTGGTCACGAGAGCCGCCCCTCACCGGCGCCGCACACACACACAAAGTGGCATTAGAGATTTATCAAGTGTAGCGTGACGTCGGCCAGAGGAAAGGACGAAGTGGTCCGGCACACACACGTACTGCATTACGTGTAGCGTAACAAATGTACAAACACGTAAACGTAAACCCAACGGGATGCGACTGCCAACTCCAGAGAGCAACTGGGCAGCTCCGTGGGCCACATTGAAACCCTTTTGACTATTAAGCAGGAGCAACTGTCCGGCTCACGGGGACAAACTCTCAAGCAGCCTCGTCCTTTTTTGCCCACTCTCCGCGGGTGAGTGGAGCCGTCTCTCCATTCGATGACAATCAATGGTTTTTGGTCTGCTGCACAAGGACAGACCCAGCTAGCCACCAGCTGGCGCCTGCTAAGAGGAACTGAGGGGGGACATTGGCCTGGCCAATGTATGCATGGGCATGTGTAGAGCTTGAGGTCCGGGCGCCCAGCATCCTGTGTGGGTCCGTGTTTGTGCTACGCTTCATAAAGGATTCAAATTCGTTGCGTTGGCGTTGAGTGCATTTCGAGTACCGCTCGGACTAATTCCAAATAAATGAAGTGTACGGCAAACAATGTGGTTCTCTCCGTGGTCCGTGGTCGGCGGGCCGGAACGTCCAGGTTGGGCAAACTTTTCAGTTTTAATTTGGGCAACTGCAACTGTCGCCTGTGCCGAGTGCAATGCGAGTGTTTTTTGCACTTTGTATGAGCGTGTGGACTTCTTTTTTGTTTGTCAGAAATTAATTAACGTGTCAATGGCCGGGCTGGGAGAGCCACGCCCCCCAGTCCGACTAATTAGCAAGCCAAACGAGCCTGCCGGAAAAATTAATAATCGCATTGCAATCAAAATATTTTTTCCAGCCGGTGGTGCATTTTGTTTGCCGGTTGTTTGTTGGCTGGGCGGGTTAATCAAGCGGACATGGACAGACTTTTTTTTGCATGGGCCCAAAGCTGTCAATCATTTACCCATTGACGGTGACATGTTGCAACTGCCCCGGTCCACCGACCGCCGTTCCCATCGGCTCACAAAGGCGTAAAAAAGGAGTTCTTGCCGGCTTACGGCGTCTGATTGCGGCACAAAAGTCCTTGCAGAAAATCCCATTTAATACAGCCGCCCACCCACCTAAGGCTTCGCCACATGTGAGCCCCGTGTGAGCTGGGCTGGCGGAGGGGGCTGGCCGCTGCAGTTTTTGCCGCCCTAATGGAATTTTCCTCATGACTTAATCTGAACAATAAATGCGCTCAATTGAATGCAATTTTCATTCTCATTGCTGCCTTTTCCGAAATTCCTAGCCCAGGACATGGCCCTCCGTTGCGGTTTCCACTGATAAAGCCACTTGAGACCACAGTCCACAGGGTGGCAGTCAAAGAGACGGCAGAGACGGTAGCGGTGGCGGTGACGGTGACGGGACTTTGGCTCGCTGATGACGTTTGCAATTTTTTGCGTGCGACTCGCTTTGTGCTGTCTCTTCCGTTTGCTTTGCTCTTAATAAACGTATACAATTTGTTAATTTGTGCAACAAGCAAAAGGCACGGATCGTCGCCGGGGAGGCCAACATGAAAGTCGTCTTCTTTCCCCAGTAATTAGTCGATGCGGCGAGCTAAAAGCTAATTAGATTTTGGCTTTGGCTCTCTTTTGCGTTGGCGAACGAGTTAAATTCACCGTAGATTTAATTAAATGCAGTCGGCTAAATGGATTTGTACCATAAAACCCGTTGGCTTAGCCTCAAATCAAAGGTTCCCCACAGGAGTTCTCACCGTCCACAGCAAGGAAGTCGCCGCCACAAGGACGCTACGTAATTACACAGACATTTTTTCTAAATTACCCTTAAAAATCTTAGAGGCTGCTTGACAAAAGCAGACAATGTCGTGATGCTTTGAAATCCCCAAGCCTCAAAGTCTTTAAAGAAACAATTAAATCAAGAAATGTCCGAGATCAGGAAACTCAGTGAATTAAAAAGATTTGAATATCCTCAACCGAGAGTTGTCACCAATTGATGAATATTTACCCCACAGCCTTTGAGTTGGCCTACCTTCCCGTCGCTTAGCCAAGCCTTTTTGAAAGGCACCAGGTGACTGTGTTTGTCGGGATTTACATAAGGACACCGCATATTAAATCCGTATCAATGGCAGCAGCTTTCCAGGGCCACCATCATCACCGGAAAGAAGCCAAACCGCCGAGAGGCGGGGAAGTCGACCACAAATGGTCCGCAAAAAACACCACATGAATGACGGCCCAAAAAAAAGGGGGACTGCGAAATTTGGCTAGTCTCGGCCTAATTGATTTATGAGGGTTTGCTATCTTTGGCCAGCGCGGCCGGCCGGCCGTGGGCCATGGAATTAAGCTGCGAAATTACGCAAAATAAATGATTTACGCAAATAAATTGAAATTTATTGAGTACGAATTTTGTTTGCCAACGGATGCGTTGCACTCGCTGGCCTGGTTTTTTAGGGAAGCATATTTTCCTGTGGGATTTTAATTAAGCGCAAAAAGCCACGCCATCGCGCAGCCCAACACATCCGGTGCCTCCTCTCCGCAACGACCGCCAGGACATGTAACAGGATTAATTCGGTTGTTGGGGGAATGCGGTTGGGATTTCCATTTGATTTGCATTGCATTTAATGAAAAATTATTTTCGAATTTGTCTGTTTAATCGCGTGACAATTGGTCAAATGGCCGGGCCCGTCAAATAAATCAAAGGAGCGCGCGGCAAGCGTTGGTGTTTTTTTAATCTTTTAGCAATCGGCCGAGCTTTGCAATTAGGAAATTAGTTTGATTTTTAATTAACATGCGGTTTGCCGATGAAACACTGTTTTTGTTTTGCTTCTCTATTGTTGGGGATTCGGTTATTTTTATACCGACCAGAAATCTCAGTGGCCACACACATTTTGCGGTCAGGGCGCGGGGTCGATTTGCATTTAATAAGCTTCTAAGTGGAATTTAATTTAATTAATGGACAGAAGCTTTGCTAGCTGACGACTAATTGAAAACCCACTGCCCCCGCCGAACTAAGCCGCCTCGAGTGGCCGCAGTATTATATCAATTATGTAAGGCACCCATCCCCTCCCCCCTCACCCAACAACAATATCCTCTGCCCTACACAACGTCTTTGTGTTTGTTTTTCTTTACACTTTTCGCGGCCGCGTGGCTGTTGCTGCAAGTGAAATGTTTGCACAGTGGCCACCGTCGGCCAACAGCGGCAATAAAACAAAAGCCAAAGTCGCGGACTGAATAGCTGCCGGCAACTTCTTCAGGGCGCAATCAAGCGCATGAGCAATTTTCAAGCAATTAAAACGAACGGCAAATCCTTTACCCAGGATTACACACACCAAACACAGATGCGCTGGCGGTGACTGTTGCCAGCCGGCGGCTCTGAGTTCCCAGCCTTGCCACCCCCTGCCCTGCACGGGTTTTCTTAGGGATTCAGGCAATTTGTAGAGCGTTGAGTTTTCTGTTATTGTTGCCACTATTTTGAAGAGTACTGTGATTTTTTTTAGGCCAGTCGGCGCGTGGCCAGCTAATGCGCCTGGGGGTGTGAAAGTCACTTGGTTGGTGGCCTGGCCGACTGGCATTGTCTTTGGAATTGAATTTTGATTTCTGACGAATTCCCGGCTAAACTTTCACTCGGCGGAAGGTGCGTGTGTCGATGTTTTGCAATTGTTTGTTGGCTTTTGTGCGTGCGCCCCCCGAACTTGTTTGCTTTTCCATTTGCCGTGGTAATTTCGCTCAGCCGCCCGGCCATGCGTAAGGTGAGCGGTGCGCGCTCTTCACCGAATTTCAAGCAATTTATCAATTGGAAAATGGACTCGTTTAAGGACTCCGCCGTCCAGTCAAGTGGCCCAGCCGCCCGACGCGAGCCAAGCAAACTCTTTCCGTCTCACGCGCTAATGAAGAGCAACATCGGTTATTTTGCTTGCGAAAAAATCGAATTATACTTTTTGGCTTAGCCGCGGCACACGCGCTAAAATCACGCAGACTCAGCCACACCCAGCAAACATTTGTGAAACTCTATCTTAAGGTTTGCTGGGTTTCGTGGCTTGGCGAAATGCCTGCTGGGTGGTATTGGCGGCGGGGAGGGTGCGTGTGTGTGAGCACTTGAAAAAATTTCAAGACAGCGACGAGCAAACACGTGTCCTGCTCAGGGCTTACAACGGCGACACGTGACCGCCATCATGTTTGTTGGCATTACGTGCCCCCCGCCACCCTCACCCGCACCGCTGTGAATGCCCAGCTCCTCAACCACTCTGCATGGTGACTGAGTAAATGACGAAAATGACTGCAGCTATCAATCAATGCGGCCAAGTGAACGAACAACAACAACAGGAGGGCGACAGTGGATGAACTGAGTGGGTACAGTTGCCACCATAAACCGTAATCCACTTTGGCCAAAAACTGAGCAGAGCCGAGCCGCTGAGCCGCCGCCTGTCACCATAAATTCCAGTGCGCATTTTGCAATTTGGCAAATGCATTCACATTCACATTCCCGTTCGCATTCGGCTGGCTGTAATTAAAATTGCATTCGCATCTAATTAATTGGTATGCAAAAACCAAGGGCGCCCAGTCGATGTAAAACCAACTGCCCCCATAAGTCATAGTCGTAGTTCGGAGAACTGGCCAAATGCAAATTGCAAATCATCAGCTGCCGTTGCATGGAGATGAAATGCAATTTAAATGCGCCTCCGCCGCACCGGCACCGATGGCCGTGGGGTGGCTCGGCTTGGCGGGTTTGGGGTGCAATTAAAGCAAAGGCTTTGCCAACGCCTTCGGCCGGCTGGCAAATCCGAGCGGCTTACGGTGGCGTAAGTCATTTTGCCGGCCACTGCAGCGGCTGCTCTGCTGCACTGACACCTTCGCTTTCACTACCCTTTCGGTGGCAAGCTGTTGCCCCCACCCCGTCGGTCTTGTCGTCTGTCGCCAGACGCCTGTCGTCGGTTGGTATTGTTTTTCGGGCGGCTGACATGATTGGCTTTTAACGCTCAAATAGGCTTAATTGAATTTCTTTCCCTCATTGTGGCGGCTCCTGCGGCGCCAACGCCAACGACTGCGATTTGTTAATTAAAAGTGAATTAGACTCTGGCAGTTGAAAGCCAAAGGATACAAGGTGATGAATAAGTTTAGCTTTCGAATCTGTCAAATTTAAAAAAATAATTAGACCAAAACAGTTTTATAAATTACATCTTTAAGCTCTCAAGGGACCGATAGTCTTGACAGTTTTCCGGTTCAACACCGAATGTTTTGAATGGCATTTTATTAAAGATGCCAGAGTCATCATAATCAAGTGCAGCACATGGCGTCGAATATGCAAATTAACGAAACGAAACTAATAAAATTATAATTAATACGAATTATGTGACAGGACGAATGCATGAACTGCCCACAATCCACACACACGCGCCCACACACGAGAGATGTCAAAGTAAATGTTTTCGGTTTAAAAAAGGAAAAACTACGCCGGCGACCCACTATCGGGGCCAACTATCAAAATTAATGGGCCTCTGACCGCACTGCGGGCCGGCAATTATGGGCTGGATGAGGCTGGCGGGGGTGGGGACGATTAAATAAAATTTAAATGCCTGAAAAAATCGGATGAAACGACTGACATTTTAGCTATCAAAAATGTATTTGCATATAAATTAACGATGTACGCGTCTCCACCGCCCACTGCGCCATCATGCATGGCACCGATTTTTTAATAATGCAATTTAAACATATGCAATATTTTTTATCATTTGCTTTTATTAACAACAGCCCGTCCGGCCGCCATCTCTCCATCATCGTGTTGCGGGGAGCGGCCAACCGACCGGCGGTGGTGATGTAAAAAAAAGGAAAACATCAAAGTAAAATGTTTTTCAATAAAATTTGGCAGTGTGGACAGATGGACAGGCGCTTGGACGGGACCGGTGACGCAGTTTGCAATATCATCGCCGCAGTCGGTGCCATTTGTTGTTGGTTCTTTACACTCGGCAGCGGGTACGGTTACAAAATATGTTTTATAAAAATAAAAAGGCATTTTCCGCATTACCATAAAAATGTAAAAAAGTCGCCGCCACGTCAAAACATGTGACGTGTATTAAAAACAACGTTGCCAAATGGTCAGGCCGCAGCGGGCCGGCCCGAGTCCCGGGACGGGTTGATAGCGAACGGGCCGTCGCGGTGTAAGCCGATTTTATTTGGCAGCATTTTTATGGCGACCCGAGTCGAGCATGAAAATCAAAATGAGAAAGAGAATTCCGCCGTGCAAATCATCTACGAAAATTGATGCAAAATGCGATTCACGGCCCGCCCGCAAAAAATGTGTAGCATACTTTTCTGGGGTTGTCGGGTTTTTTTTTTTCGTTTTTTGTGGGGGGATTTATGGACGACTCAAAGGATTTTTTATAGCCAGCGGCTACTTATCACATGTGCGAAAGGGGAGAATGCCAACCATAATTGAGTTGTCCCTTCGGCGGTCGTTGGGCGCGCCTTTGGTGCTGATTTGTTTTTCACACACGGCAACGACAACGACAACGGCAACGGCGAGGATGACGATCACCGACGAGCGACGTGTTGTTATTATTGAAAATTGGCCAAATTGTATAAACGCACATATGCGTGAAATTCAATTTTTGGGCTGTGGTCCCGGCCGGCGGTGGAAAAGGGTTGCCTGCCAACTAATCCAATTTACAAGTGATTTGTCCTTTTCCTCCCACACACAATTGCAATGTTGGCCCAGGGAAGAGGAGGGGGGCCGATTTAGTTTCGGACTCTTGGGCTGACCGCTTGCAAGTGTCACCAAATTTATGCAAATCCCATTTAAATTGTTTGCCTTGCAATTTCAATTTGCAAACAAAACACAAAGCTCGGCGCAGCCAGCGAGCGGGGTTGGCTGGCAATTTATTTGCGAATATTTGCAACAATTGCGAGGGCCGGAAAAACCCGGCAATTGCGAACTCATTTGGGGAAGGTCCATTAACCAAAATCCATCAACGAAATTGCCACAGAAATCAACGGCCAGTCAACGCAACGAGTCCTTCGTCGTCGCCGTTTTCAATTTGCTTATCAGGAAAGGTGGAGCCGCTTCCCCAGCATCCCCACAAATCGGCCGATGCCAGCGCTATCAGTTGGCCATAAAAAGAGCTTTCCGGTCGTTACTCATTCATGGCTATAAAAATGGGTGCCAAAACAGAAAACAGCGCCGGCGGACCGAAAGAGCCAAATTTGCATATCAATGCGGCTGAGGAGGGCCTAGTCAAATTATAGGGTAGATGGGCGACTCAGTTTCCAAAAAAAAGTCTACCTAAAATATTCAAATGAAATGTGAACGCAGCAATCCAACGATGGAGCCGGCAGACACCGAATAGTCGGGTAATCCGTCAACGGAAGTCAAACGTATTAGCATCCTGGGCGATTTTTCATGCAAACGGCGCCACAGCCGAGCCGCGCACACCGAGCTTCCTCGCAGGACGACTGGTGTGGCTTGTCGGCATGATTGGGGCTATCATAGCGCCGGCATCTAGTAACGGCCAGCCCCGGACCTGATGACATATTGCAACCATTTAACACTGTCGCTGGTCGGATGGCTGACTGGTCCTTGCCGAGCTTGGGGAACAATAGGTCGCTGGGCCAGGATCTGTGTTCTGGGTAGCAAACAAACAAAAAACAATTTCGAGGAAATTGACTGAAATTTTGCAGTGTTGCTTCATCATCATCGCCGGCTCCGTCGTCGTCGTCGTCGTCGCAGGACAATGGCAACCATGTGGTGGATACTGGCAGGAAGTTTGCCTGGGCGCACCACATGCTGTGCGCTTTGATAATGAGTCCCCCGCCCTGCCACTAATATCCGTCTGGTCTTGCTTGATTTGAAATATTATGCTGCGGCAGACCGAGAAGCAAAGCAAGCGGATTTCGGTGTATCGTCCATGCAAATCTGATAATTGAGGACTTGTCAGTTGAAGGGGCCGCCGGGCGAGCCACTCTAATCGAAGACAGATGCCCCGATTTCGAGGCTTCGTCCGAAAAACCAATTCCAGTTTGTAACCGCCGCCCCGACATAATGGAAATTAGCGGAGAGCTGGGAAGGCCGCCACTGTCACCACCGCTGGCGGCAACGGACGACAGTGAAAAGATCAAAGACCAGCCCAGGAACGATTGCGGTGGAGGCAGAAAAACACGGGCAACTTCAGTTTCAATTACAAAATTACAAGCAGGCGTCAATCAGCGAGCCCAACCCCCGAACGCGGCCAGCAGCGACTTAACCCTTTGGCTCCGGGGGTGGCTCGTTCAAGGATTTTTATTTTTTAAAAATATTTTCCAAAAACGGAGCACTCTAAAAGGAGATTCGCACGGCCACCGGAAGTCGCTACTTCAGGACGAAAATGCTTATGCGGGCGATGGGCGTTCATCGGCCGGCAACGACGGCGGCCACGTGTCGCCTCGATGTGTACACATGAACAATCAGGACTCTGACCAGCGTCAAGGGAAACAATCACGCATATTAATGACCATAAAACTGGAAGAGTTAAACGAAAACGTCGACCGAACCGGACCGGCCCACCAGCTCATTAACTAGCCGCCTGCATGGGGCCGGGTACAGTTGTGTTCGGCGCCATTTTTAGACGCACTCACATCCATCATTCGTGTCCCGTTAAGTAGAAAGTTTTGCGCTACCTTTTATCAGTTGGAAAATATCAAATAACCCCGGCATTATGGCGACGGTGTCCCTGCCAGAAACACTTTTATATTTTTATAATGATTTGGCGTTTTGAAGTCGAGGAATGCGGATGCGGGGGCCGGCGGACACGGCGCATCGGATTACATTGTTGTGGGACATACAGACCGCAACCTCATACCGCCCCGCCCACCTTATGGCCCTTATTCGAGGACACACGTGTTGCCCGGACGATGGCAATAAAAGCCGCCGGCAGGCAGCTTTTTTCTGTCGCTTGGCATTTTGCGATAATAAACTAAAAAAAAAAAATGAAAAAGACCGGAGCTGGGAAATATGTGAAATTGACAAATTGACATGCGTTTTGAGCCCGGACAGATCCCCGTGTGTGGTTGTCATTGGAAATGACGAAAGGAAACTCGAGTCGCCGAGTCGTGGAGTCGCCTTCAAGCCGCTTAGCGGTCAAGGATTTGGACGGCCGTGCGTGATTCTGGCGCTGATTGGAAGGACCTCAAAGGGTTCTCCGTCCACCCGGCTGCGTGCTGATTGTGCTTCGGATTGAATTATGTGCGAAATGTTTGTGTTTCGGTGACGAACTGCGGCGATTTCGATTTGAGATTAATTCCCGGACATGTGCAGCGAGTTGACCCCACCACGGCTCGATTTCGGGCCTCTGATTTATTTCCCAAGATTATAATTGGGGATCATGACGGGGCGGAAGGACAACGTCGAGTCCCTTCTGCGTCTCGCGCTCTTTATGACCGTCGGGCTGTCGTAAAGACCGAAGCTCTGCCATAGTTTTGTTATCGGGAGCAATTAAAACTGCCGGAGCATCGAGAAATGCAAACACAGCTGCTGCTGCTGACTGCCACCGGGGAGATTCCTGTAACTGTTTTTAATCCTTTTTTTTGCATAATTTTACAGATTTTTTACGACGTCGCCGAAAGGAAAGACGGCGGGGCATAAATGAAATAAACGTTTTACGACAGCGGCAATGAAAGCGGAGACGGCAAACAGAGAAGAAACAGAAAATCATAAAAATATGACAACACACAGAGGGAAGCGGGAGTCCGCCAAACCCACATGGCCCGCGTTTCGTCCCGGCGACTCGTCCTAATGGCGGCAAGGATTGCCCCGAACCAGGGGCGTAATTGTCGAAAGGGTTGCCCAAACTTAATTACAACTTCATAAACAATGAAATCATTAAATTTTTATTACAACTATAAGAAATGAGCGGAGGACTCGTCGATTTCCCCTGAGGACGCTCGAAGCGTCTGTCCTGCCAACCTGACCGGCTGCTCGTCTCCTTATCGATGACTCAACAATCCAAAGCCATTAGGCGGACCGGTCAACAAATTAGAGCGCATTAGCATCGCTAAACAGATTCCTGGCCCGATTCCGAACCGGAACCGGCGACGGTCCGCTGCTCTGTCGCTCAGTTCATCTGTCAAATGTCAGGCGGGTTGACTGTCAATTGGCCGGGTCGTGTCCTCCGTTTACATTAACTAAATTAAGTGCCCGGTCTTCACGGCACTGTAGCTTTGGGCGGAGTGAAAAATTTGTTAATACGGCAATTGGATGTGGTCCTGTCTGCTTTTTTTTGTGCTCAGCTTTCTTGGGACAGCTGAGATTAACTAGCTCTTGGAATCTGCGGACCTTGGACTGTACCGGGGGCCACTTAGAGGATTGGGCAAGTCGAGAAAAATGATCGGTCATTTTAAAAGGAATCGTTTCAGGACTTCTAATGCGGGAGGGGCTTTGTCTTTTTTGTTTTATGTTCATTTGGAAATGTTTACACAGCAGAAAACACAAAACTCAAAACAGAAAACACAAAATGCTAATTGCAAATTAATTGGGCGCTGCAGCAAAAACAACAACAGCCAGCGACTGAAAGGACACTCCATCCGCTTTGGTGGGCCTTCTAAATGCCTAAAAAAGCAAACAGACCTCAAAAGCTCAACTCTGAACCAAATGAGCGTTAAATGTTGCAAAAATAACAAACCCCTGGGATGGTGGGATAAACACTTGTGCCTTGTCCCCCCGGCCGAGCTGGCGGGCGGTTGTAGATTGACGGTCGGCCACATGTGTGTGCCCAGCCAGCACTTGAGAGTGTGGCGCACACACACACCCAACAACCACGACGACAAAACCAAGAGGCTTCTCGTCGGCCTCAATGACGACGACGGCGACGACGACGAGATGACTGACTGCCTGACTGCGCCTGGGCAGGCGGCAATCCAAACAAATTAGTCATCATTAGCGTGCCGGCCAAAGGCGGTTGGGAGGTTGGGCGGTTGGGCTGTTGAGTTGGCCGGGGTTGGCAGATTTGCGCTAAATAAGCGAATTTAATGCGATTACAATATAAAAGAAAAACAAAAGCGGCAACGCCAACTGCCGCAATGTGGAAACGCGGACGCACAGTTGGAAAAACAAAGTTAAATAT
>JBAMCP010000811.1:0-35544 GCA_037075105.1 Lissocephala sabroskyi
CGACGTCTCCTTCTCTATGTTACATACTTTCGCACAAACACATTATACCCTTGTACTTCCAGTACAGGGTATAAAAACCACACACAAACCTGCCCAGCCGGACAGCCGGCTCCAATTTTCTTTTCTTTAGAAGCCGCTTGAAAGTGTCCAATGTCAGCTGGCCAGTGACGCATTCCCTCTCCGGATTACGCTATATGGGGAGTCGGGCAAGTATATAGGAAAGGGCGATGACGGCGGGCTGGCTGCCCGGCGAGTTATCAAAATTGAAACCATAACGTTGAGTCCGCTAATTTCCATCCAACGGCGTGTGACAATATCTCCGGCTGGGCTGCCGTTCGGAGTAGAATTTACGAATGTGCTGGTCAATGATGCTAAACGGAGCTTGGATTAATTGCTAATTGCCGTGCTAAGTGAAAACCAATCGTCCATTTGCCCGTACCCTTGGCTCAACTTTCTGTCTCTCCGTAGGAGAGAATGGTCGACGGTCCGCTTCATTCACAAGATTCATAGAACTTTTGACCTGGTCCGCCCGTCAAGTCAAACTTGGCAGCTTGTTTTGTTTTGGGGCTGGTGGGCTTCATTTGCAAGTTGCAGACGGACAGACGGACGGCTTACTTAAACCGGCCGCACTAGAGAAATCGACTCAAACAAGAGAGAGTCGTCGGCGAGAGAGTGTCGTGGGGCGAATGCAACGCGAATGAAGTTTTGATGAACAACTGTTTCGTGTGGGATCCCATCGCCGACTATATAAGACCCCGGGGCACCCGTGGCTGGCTCATTTCGAAAATCCAACTAATTGTGTGTAATTGTGGGGGCCACCGGAGGTTCTCGTGTCGCGTCGCTGGTTTCCACACAACTCGCCTATAAATACGGATTATTAAATTAATCGCGGGGAGTACGTGCGCGGCCTGTTGGAGGCCAATGCCTAAATAGAGCGGACGCTATTTGAATTTCTGACCGAACCAAAACTCCGCGAAGGTCGAAGATGGTGGAGAAAATGGGCAAGTCCGTGCACCTGGAGCGCATCAGGAGCCTGCAATGGAGCCGCATCTTCCACATGTTCTACATAGAACCCGTCGTCTTCATGCTCCTCTTCTCGCACACTCTGTCGGGTAAGGCGAAGCCGAAGCCCCCACTCCCCAACTAACTGTGATGATTGCAGGCACAATCACTCGGAACCAGATTATATATCAGACCTGCACGACGATTTTCCATTACAACGAAAGCGACTGCAAGCTGCTCGACTCGAAAAACACAAGTGCCGAGATCAATGTGAGTAGCCCGGGCGGGTTGGAGTTTTGGTTTCATTTGCGTTTCGGTTTAAAATTGCAGGCCATTGAGACCGAACTGCAGCCGTATGTGGCCAATCTGTTCCTCACCCGCACTCTGCTCGAGAGCATTGTGCCGGCCTTTTGCGGGCTGTTTATTGGCTCCTGGTCGGACCACTACGGCCGGAAGCCGCTGCTGATTGTGTCGATGGTGGGCTTCGCGGCCTCGGCTGTGGTCACGGCGGCCATAGCCGAGCTCTCCACCTACTACACCATCAATCCCTGGTGGTATATAATGGCGGCTGTGCCGCATTCGCTGCTGGGCGGTGAGACTCGAATTTGTTCTGCTCCGGCGATTTAATGGAAATTTTTTCTCGCTTTTCCCCCCAGGCAATTGTGTGTTTTCGGTGGCTGCTTTTTGCTTTATCTCCGACATCACGGACACCAAGACCCGGCCCTATAGGATGATCTTCATGGAGTCGCTGTTCTTTATTGGCCTGACGAGCGGCTCGCTGCTGTCGAGCTTCGTCTATGCGGCCACCAGCGCGGCCTTTACCATTGCCGTGTCGGCCATGATCGTGACCTTTGCCACCTTGTTTATCATCTTCTTCCTGCCGGAGAGCCTGCACTTCCGCATCGAGGACGACAAGAAGATCATCGAGGCCAAGGAGAAGGCCGTGCCGATCACTGCCTGCGACCTGCAGCTGGACTGCGTGGGCATTGACTGCCCGCCGGGTCTCATGACCGACGACGAGGAGGACAGCCTGCCCAAGGTGCCGCAGACGCCCATGCCCAGCTTCGACGACGACGTGCTGGCCAAGTACGTGGAGCAGCTGCCGGAGAAGCCCAAGACCGAGCCGCCCCAGAAGAAGGCCGGGCTCTTCAGCTACATGCACATCCGGGAGATGATCACCACCTGCTCGAAGCGGCGGGAGCACCATGCCCGGGCCATCATCTGGCTGGTCACCCTGGCCATGTTCCTCTCCATCTTTGTTTTTGGTGGGTAAAGCAATCCAACAGAATGGAAGCAACTTACTGATCGCCACTTGCAGACGGCGTGATCACCGTGATGTATTTGTTTGTGCGCGAGAAGTTCCACTGGACGGTGAGGGACTACAGCTTCTTCGAGACCGTCAGCCACCTGGTGCCGATGGTGGGGGCTCTGATCGGCTTCCTGGTCCTGAGAAAGGTAAGCCAATGAAACCTTATCCAAAGCTTTTTATAAAGATCGTTGGTAGATCTTCCGGCTGTCGGTGGTGACGCTCGCCTTGCTGGCCTTCTTCTCGGAGATCATCAACAACCTGGCCAAGGGCTTTGCGGCCCAGCCCTGGCACTTGTACTTGTCCATAGCCCTGGGCGTGTTCCGCTCGATCTCGGGGCCCATGTGCCGCACTATCGTCTCGAACATAGTGCCGCCCTCCGATTTGGGTAGGTCCTCTTATCAGCAGCTGTTTGCAAATTCATTCATACTTGTGTTTCGCCCGCATCAGGTAAGATTTTCTCAATTAAAAACGTTCTGCAATCGTTCGCCCCCTTCGTGGCCGCCCCGCTCTACACGTTCATCTACAAACAGTCGCTGGCCACTTACCCCGGGCTCTTCAACTTCGTCAGCGCCTCGCTGTACTGCCTGTCGTTCGTGTTTATCGGGTGAGTTAGTGGCCTCCCCTCCTCACTCCAGTCGACTCATAATCCTCTCCCGGCAGCTGCGTCTTACGTATTAAATACAAGCACAAGCAATATTACGCGAAAATTCTGAAGTGAGGCGGCTGCAGGCGACCGCCGACTACCGGAAGACGCTTAGGTTATCGAGCAATTCGAATTTACGGGGCCCTGAAAATCTGTGTGATTGCTGACAAATAAAGTGATAGGAAGCAATTGTGACATTGGATTTGTTTAATTACAGATAAATTGGTCGAGATAGAAAAAATAAATCGCCCTCACGCGCGTTCCACAGAATACTACAAATAATTAGGTACACATCAAAAATTCCGCGCTTTTTCCGCCGCACAAATTTCACTAATCGCCCGCCGCCGGCTAGCTGCCAATTGCCTGGTACACACTGGAACTGTCCATCGACTTCTGTATGCCGAAAATTGACCTGCAATCAGAGCCGTCAGAAAGCGCAAATACCACCCAGATAACCGCTGATCTTACGTGAGCAGAGTGAAGCAGAGGAAATAAAGTCCCACGCTGATAAAGTTGAAGGCCGCCGGGTAATAGCCCAGCGTGGCGTTGTACACGGTCGTGTACAGGGGCGCCGAGACGAGGGGCGTGAGGAACTCCAGCGAAGTGGTCAGCGCAAAAATCTTGCCTGCAAAATCAACACAAAGTGAAACGGATCTAGGGGGCTGGGTGTTGCTCTGGGACTCACCCACTTCCGAGCCGGGCGTGACGTGCGAGAGAATCGCCCGGCACATGGGCCCCATGATGGCGCGCAGCATGCCCAGGCAGAGGCCGACGTACAGCTCCCACCAGTAGACGGCCGTGGCGCGCACGGTGCTCTCGAGGACGCAGCAGGCCAGGGCCAGCATGGCCATGGAGACAATGGAGAACTTGAAGATGCGGCGCAGCAGAATCATGCCGACGGCGCTGCCAATCATTTGGGCCACGATCCTGGTGGCGTTGAAGAAGTTGTACTCCTTGTTGGTCCAGCCGAACTGCTTCTGCAGGAAGAGGTAGTTCACGGGTCCCTCGCCCTCTGCAGCGGGAACAAAAGATTCGTGAGTAAATCTAAACAGATTTTGGCTACCTACCCATGGTGAAGATGGCTATGGTCAGGGACACCATCGTGAGCCAGATGATGGCTCGGTCGAAGTTGGGCCGCCGCTTCACGCAGGTGCAGACCAGATCCCGCACCAAATCGAAGCGGCAGAACTCGCGTATGCGCGACTGTAAGAAGGAACGGTAAGGCTCTCAAAAAAAGGCAACGATGTGGGCCACTTACCCCCGTGCGGATCTCCTCGGGCCTCAGGCTCTCCTCCACGTAGAAGATCACGTAGAGCAGGGCAATGAGCATGAGGCCGGCGCCGAGGCCGAACACGGCCAGGGCGGAGGTGGCTGCGTACAGATAACCGCTGGCCAGATTGCCCATCATCATGCCTATGGACAGGGAGACCTCGTTGAGGACCATTCTGTGGGGAAAGGCATGAATAAGCGCTGCTGATTGTTTGGGGAATTGGCGTACCGCAGGGCGCGCTTGCGCTCCTTGGCCACATCGGATATGTAGCAGTAGATTCCAGTGATGAGGGCGCAGGTGCCGCCGGTGAGGGTGGAGGGCAGCGACATGAAGAGGAACAGCCAGGGATTGATGTTCGTGCGCGTGGTGATCATCGTGAGAACCGTGAGAATGCCAGCGCCCACCAAATAACCTGGCGAAGCAGAACAAAGTCAGTGAATCGCTCGACCTTCTGGCGGGCGCTTACCGGAGAAGGTGGTGAGCAGAATGGGCCGGCGGCCGAACTTGTCCGACCAAGGACCCAGGAAGAGGCTCACGAAGGCCGGCAGAATGCTCTCCAACAAAGAGATTGTCATCAGAATGCGTGACGCATAGCGCTGAACTTCGTTCTCGAGATCCTGAAAGCAAAGACGCTTTGGTTACTTCGATTCCTCAGCACAAAGAACAGCTGTTTCGGCGGCCATGAGTCAGCGGGGCGGCCTGCCGGCTAAAACATGATAAATTTTGCATTGCCGATAAGCAGGCAAGTCAAAAAACCGTATTAGTCACGATTGTCAGCCGCTAAGCTGCTGATAAGACGCACAAAACGCCCAAGTTCGATGCTCAGCTGGCCGCCCCAGATTCTGCATAAACTAGCGGGTTATCTCCGTTGGGGAACAATGGGTTTTTCGTTATTGAAATGGCGCGTTTGCAGTTCTAATCGCGCTGGCTTACTTTGTTTTCGTTGCTGTCCCGATTGAGTCCCAAAAGAGGACTGCATTCGGTTTCGTTGTACCCGAAAACCGTGAGGCAGGTCTGGTATAAAATCTGATTCGTGTACACGGCCGCTGAAATGGGAAGATCACATTAAATGCTGCTTGGGTTTGGGGGCTGCTAACTCACAGATTAGGTATCTCGCCATGAAGATGAGGAAGACTGCGGGCTCCAGGATGAACCACTTGCTGCCCAGGCCCCTGGGATCTTCCGGCTCGGCGGCTGTCGTGGCGGGGGCAGCGTCCTGTTCGACGGCCGAGGGATCCAGTGATCGGGGGGCGGGCTCCACCGCTGTGTCGTCATCGCTGACGAGATGCTCGTCGTCACTGTGCTGGGGCATTATATAAAGTTATCTTTATTCGCACGATACGCTTTTGTTTTTGGTCTATTGCACTTTGTTTTAGAGAGCTGCTTGTGTGTGCGGGCGTAGTTAATAGCTAACAAAGAATTCTACAACTCATTGTGTTCGAATTTGAATTGATTTGCTCGCCAAACTTGTTGCGCGGGGAAGACTGTCTGATATTTAAGGCCCCTCAGAGGCGACGCAGGGCAGCGGGTAATTGTTATTGAAATGTGACGGTCTCTTTCCCTGAGCGTTAGTAACCCATGATCGTCGACGGGGGAATGCGCGATTAAACTTTCCAAAATCGGAGAGCGCTTTTTATTTACAGAGAGCGAAGCCAACGACTTGGAGCCCATCGAACAGCTGATTCACCAAGCGTTAAAAGGGCTGCCAACTCGATTGTGCGTGCAGCAGTCGATTAATCGAATATTGGCGGGCTACCCACATTCCATTCAAATGCTTTAGAATTATGGATCCCACTTCCTCCACCCTTCTTCTGTTAATCATTAGCTTAAAGTTCCCGGCAGTATTTTTGTATATTTAAATTTAAAATTTCCATTCGACTTAATAGCGACGCCGATCGCGATCATGGCGGGGTTCCCTCTCGCGCTCGCGATCATAGCGGTCTCGGCCACGATCCCTGTCCCGGTCGCCATGCCGATCCCGCTCTCGGTTGCGCATCCGATCCCTGTCATCGGGTCTGTGCTCGTGGCGGCTGCCGCCCGTGTGTCGGCGGTCGTAGTCGTCGTTGTGGTTGTCCCTGTTGCGGTTGCGGTTGCGCTGGCGGTCGTAGTCCTCCAGCTCCTCGTAGTAGTCGCGTTTGCGCGTTTGGCCTCCACTGGGGCCGTCCGCTTGGCGCCGGTCGCGCTCGCGTTCCCGACTGCGGGAGCGGCTCTTGCTGCGTTCCCGACGCTGTCTGCGCGCTGAAGAGCTGCCCTTGGTCCGCCCGGACTCTGCCTCTGCCTCCTCCTCGCTCGGCAGCTCCTCGTCCAGATCTTCGTCCAGCACCGAAACCTTGGGCTCAATCTCATTGTTCTCCTCCAGAATGGAGCGCTTCTGTATGCGGGGCATGATTATATCGCACACTCGGTCATTCCGCAGCAGCTCGTCAATGTATTCGTCCATGTAGACAATTTCGAACTGCCCGGCTTTGTTTTGCCTGCGCAGCTTGCGGTTGTCGATGTAGAGCGGCTCCAGGTATTTGTAGCAGTCGTTGGCGGCCCCGGTGAGGCGTAGGTAGAAGGCGCCGAGGGCTCGGACGTACTTGAACTCCTCGTTCTTGATGAACTCCACCACAATGTCCTTTTCGGGTTGGATCTGCAGCATTTTTAGGATGAGGCAGAGGAACTGAGTCGGCTTGACGTTTCCGCCGTAGACGCCGCCGATGAATCGCAGCTCCATGGCTTTGTCCACGAGCAGCTCCGCGGTGAGGGCGAAGCATTGCTCTTTCCAGTATTTGGAGTCGTAGATACGCGAACGGATGATTTTCTCGATTAAATACTGCGGATTCGTGCCGTGCACATTCTTTGCCTCCTTCACCGTGCGGTTCGCCATCGCACGCAGAGATTGCGGCAGCTTATTTTTCAGCACCAAAGAACCAGAGTTGCCATAACCCACGAATACGGCAGTGCTGCCGGACCTGTAGGGTAGAACTCTGGAAAAATTGGACTGTTTTGAAATATAAACAGCGATGTTTAAGCATGAACATCTTGCCCCGAAGTCTACAGGGAGTTAAACTAAATATCTTATGTTTTTCCGCTAAAAACAAATATAAAATAAATGCAACAAATTTGCCAATCTTTTTATAAAAAATAGAAAATATTTCTAGCCTAACTCAGCTATTCTGAGAACAGTTTTTGACTTTAAAATTGATTTATTAAGAACAAAATGAAGAATTTTTGTAGCTGGCAGCTCTGGCTGAATTTCTCTGTAGTGCGAGGGGTCACACTGCCGGCGCGGATGAGGGTAACACTGGCCGGGTGACGCACTCAGTGGAAAAACGCAATAACAACAGAGAAATTGGGGTTTAATTAAGTGGGAATCCGTGTGAAAATCTAGTTCAGAAAGATGAGTTTCTTCGGAAAAATGTTCGGCGGCAAAAAGGAGGTGGCCCCGTCCACCGGCGAAGCGATACAAAAGCTCCGCGAGACAGAGAACATGCTCATCAAAAAACAGGAATATCTTGAATCTAAAATCGAAGAAGAACTCAACACGGCCCGGAAAAACGCCTCAAAAAACAAACGAGGTAAGAACCTTCCCCAGGCCACAAGAGCTGGTGATTGTCAGCTGTCGCAATCATCGCCCAGCCAGCCAGCCAGCCGTGAAAATCACACACACATCCACACAACCCAGACGTGCGTATGACTCATTGTTTGTTGTTGCTTTTGTTTCCCATGGAGCGGCGCTATCATTGAGAATGCGACAAGGAGTCCTGCCCGCCCCCACATCCTCTGCGTGTACAAATTTTGCTAGACTTGAACTACAAATTTCTATTTCTCCGCCTTTCTTTATGCGCTACTAACAAACTCCCACATATCCATGACGGCCGGACCCACAAATTGCCAATCTCAGAACGTAATATGAACTTTTCTCTCATTTACTTAGAAATTGAATTGGGCGCCCTTGCGGGGGAATTCCAAAATTGATCAGCAAGCTTAAAGATTTTTGCAAGCTCCCTAAAACCATTTATCTGTCTTTTGGGTTTTAGTTGCCCTGCAGGCCCTCAAAAAGAAGAAGCGCCTGGAGAAGCAGCTCCAGCAGATCGATGGCACCCTTTCCACAATCGAGATGCAGCGAGAGGCTCTGGAAAGCGCCAACACGAACACCGCCGTCCTGACCACCATGAAGAACGCGGCCGACGCCCTCAAGAATGCCCATCAAAATATGTAAGATCGGTTGGCTGGCTGAGAATGTTGTTTGACTTTTGTGTGCTTCGCAGGGACGTGGACAAGGTGCACGACATGATGGACGACATAGCCGAGCAGCAGGACGTGGCACGCGAGATTTCGGATGCCATCTCGAATCCGGTGCCCTTTGGGGTGGACGTGGACGATGAGGACCTCGAGCGGGAACTCGAGGAGCTGGAGCAGGAGAACTTCGACAAGGAAATCATTGCCATACCCGAGCCGCATCCCTCGCTGCCCGAGGCGCCCACAGATGATCTGCCCGAGAAGGCCAAGGAGAAGAAAAAGGCCCCGGCGGCCACGGCGAGCGCCACAGCCCCCGAGGATGGTAAGAGGAGTCTTGGAATCCTTTTTTCTTCTACTGATTGGCTGGGTTTTCTTGCAGACGATCCCGATATGAAACAATTGCTGGCCTGGGCAAACTGAAAGAGCCACGAAATCTCGGCTATCCTCACTGTTCTACGCAACCAATTCAGTTTATGTTTCAGTTTCAGTTTCATGATTTCCTACCAAATTCCCTATCAATACAGAAGAAAGCCCATTAAATAGGAATGTGATTTTTTAAATTAATAAAAAAGTAAGCCACTCGATTACCCAAAGCTTCAGCTGAATCCGAGTCCGGCACCCGAGCGGCGGGAACTTGAATTGGGCGGACGGCGGCGGCGGCCACGCGTTGTGCATATCAATTAATTGCTTTTGTTTTTCTTCGACCTCGACGACGCGCCGTGTTACGCGCAGCTGCCCAGTGGCCCAGCGATGGGTCCGGTTGGGCAATTCGATTACCTCAAAATACAAGAGTTGACAATTGATTGCGCTGAGTGGAGGGGCCGGCGTGGCCTGCGGCTGGCTCAGTCGGCCAGCGAGTGGGCCAGCGATTGGAGGTGCCTCCGTGAATTTAATACCGAAATGAGCAGATTCGTTTTAATTGGCCTGGTAAGCCGGTCGGCCCTTTGCGAATTGCCCATTAACATTGAACTGAATTGCAGTGTGTGCTGGTGGCGGCGGCGCAGGCGACGCTCCATGACCTGCCGGAGGTGTTTGACTTCTCGAATCTGGACCTGGCCAATTTCCAGTATTTTAAGAACATCAAAGCCCCGAATCCTCTGATTGAGCACTTCCAGAGGAAGAAGGCCGTGCTGGACTATGTGGAGCGTTTGTTCCTGGGCAACTCGCCGTTCACCCAGGCCAGCGAGATTCCCTTCGATCCTCACTTTGGCCGCGCCTGGAGGCCGCAGTTCCAGCGGAGGTTTGGCCACCGCGGGGAGAACTTGATTGCGGCGCTGGGGCAGGGCTACTCGGTGGGCCAGTTGCGGCGCTTTGGCGCCATACCACGCGAGTTCGGCACACGCAACTATCCCAGCTGAGGTGGAAGTAGTTGCGCAGCATTATGGGAAGGATTGTATTTATTAAAATTAAATTATTATGTGCGCCGTTTTTGGGTGGAAATGTAGAGGACGTTGTTGCCGCGTATGAAGGCGTCGCCGTATTTGTTTTTCAGCTGCCCGTTCACGTACTCCTCGGTCTGGTCCAGAGCGATGTTCATGTAGCCGTCCAGGCAGGCCAGCACTCCTGGAAATTAAAAAAAGGCGACGATTTGGAAGCAACAATTGGGAAAATTGCCGGCATTTCGTGTACCTCGATAATCCACGCCGTTGTTGAGCTTCACGGCCACTGGGCGCCCGTGGATTTGGTTGATAAATTGCGAGAGGGCTTCCTTGCGCGACATTATGAATTCTTTTCAGAAAATTTAAGCTTAATTCGGATTTTTATTAGCGAAATTCTTGAATTCTTGTGTTCTTGAATTCTTCTTCTTATTTGATATTCTTCTTCCTTCTTTCGATGATTGGACAAGGTTGCCATGTCGAAGTTGGAAGTTCTAAATTTAATCGGAAGCCTGGCGCGGATTTTTAATTGGTAATAAGTAGCTGAAAATATATCGTAAAATGCAAGATTTTGCGTTTTCAGTGACTTTATTGCGACAGCACTAGCAAAAAAAGATTTTATCTCTTCAGAACCGGTAGCCCTGCCGGCTTGATTCGCAACAGATAGCTGGCTGCTATAAATGTATGACTATCGATCACTAAATGCATGCCTGAATGCCAGTGTGACCAGTCTCGGTCGATCGTTGTAGGTTAGTGTAAAATGTAAGTTAAAAGTGGACACTTGGATTTTTTTGAAAATATTTTTTAAATTTGTTTCATTATACGAAACGAGAATCCCAAAATGGCCAGGGTGGGAGGACTTAAAAAATATTTTCATATTAAATCACCCCTGATTAACTTACGCTGTTGAAGCACTGTTAAGCTGTGTGGCGCCATCTGGATGTTGTGTTGATTTATTTAAAAAAATGCATTTATGGTTTAAATAAAAATAAATTATTGCCTACGATTCCTCTAAGTGATCAATGAATGCCCTCCAGAGGTGTGTAAGTTCTGTACTGGAACAGCTCGGGCCCACCGTAGCCATAGAGCAGCTTGCCGCGCCCATTTTCATCGTAATAAGGATAACGGTACTTTGGCCTAGAGAAGGGAATTAAAATAGAAATTTCCCCGAAATTCAAATAGATTTGTTTATTTACCTTTCGAAGTATTGGAAGTTGGGTGCCTTCGGCTGGACTGTGGCGTACGTGACGTGCGCAATGAAAGCCACCAGCGCCAGGAAGAGCTGAAAGCGAATGCACAACTTCTAATTAAACAAATGAGCGAAAACAAAAACAAATTAACCATCCGCTCAGTGTGTCAAATGTGCCCCCTCCCCCCGCATCCTATGAAGGCCCGGCTAAGTCGGTTAGCGAGCGTCTTGCATGAAGTAATTCCAGCGAAGCAGTAAAAAACAAAAGCCGCGACTCAAGCGACTTTGGCCGGAGTTATGCAATCCAAACGCCAGGCCGACTGGCAGAGTTGCTGTCGCCAAGTTGGCCCGGCTGGCGGCTCTTGGAGAGATTATGACACATTTTGCCGATGCGGAGGCTACGAAGCCTCTTGGCCCCCCACGCCAAAGCGCATTGGGCAATTCCCAGTCAAAGCGTCGAAATTAAACATTTCAAGGTCTCTGGGGGCGGGGGGCGGGCAGCGACACCATTCCGAAAAGGGGGCGGGCACTTGGCGTTCATTGAGAATTCAAGTCGCAGACTTGGCGGACCGACGGACGGCCGAGCACTTTTCTTTTTGGCCCGCTGCGTCGACTTTCGCGCCGGCGCTCGCCACGGAAATTGTGTCAGTGCTCCAATGTGCGACTTTTGGTTGCCCAATGCTAATTGACGGGGTCAACAAATGGGACTGCATTTCCCAGCCGTTTTTCTCCACTCACCGGCAGCCACAGCGAGGCCTTCAAATTTGCCATTTTCCTCACTCGAATATTATTTTTGTAATTCCGAAATTGATTTTGGTGTTTCGTAAATTTCATGCACTCGAGATACGAGGACGCCGAGTCTAACGGCGGCGCGAAGTTGCTGGCGGCCCGTTGCTTTGCTAACTGAAAGCGCATTTGGCTTAAACCCGCTCGCCCGGCCACTGGCGGCGCTGCCGAAGAAACTGAGAGCCCCGCCGCAGAGAGCGAGCCGAGCTTGGGGCCAAAGCAAAAAGCTCTCTGCTGGGCTTATTTCGGGGAAGCAGCCGGGAGGCCTGACAGTTGGCCCAAATACTTGGCTCAATGGCTGGACCGAGGCCACCTTGGGTACTTGGACGGGGCTACTCTTCCCGGACAGACTCCGGGCTCCGTGGGCTCTACGGAAAGTGAAAGTATCTCAAGTGGGATGGTCGCCTTTGATATCAACGATTTTAGTTCATCGGAATGAAATTTGCATGCCAGGCAATTGCGCACGCACTTTGAATACTCTTTTTGAATCGGTTACCAACTTTTAGACAAAGTTGTACAGATTTTATTTGAGATTACTTGAAATTAATTGGATTCCGATTCTTTCTAATTCGAAGTCAGAGTTAGGAAACCTTTAAAAAGATTTCGGAGTTGTCATCATTGAAAATGTCTTTTCAAATATCAGCATGAATATTTTTGTACCCTATAATTAATTCTAAGCGGTGTAAACGTATTAATTAGTTTAATTGTGTGAATTGATATAAAAATGATTAAATATTATGGAAATAAAACAATTCTTTTTTTCTTCTTCTGTTGATCACAGAACGAACGAAAAGAACGAACAAACGAACTCTGAGAACAAACAAACGAACCAACCGATAACTTTATGCATTTATCGATATCTGTACTTGTATGCATATCATTGAGCTTTTTGCTATGCAACTACAGGAATTCGCAAATATTAAATTTCGCGCATGCTCTTTCCGATCGCCATTAAAAAGAGTAGCGTGATTTTTCAGTTATTGCTTTCCTTGCTGGCCAGGTCCCTCCCAATTCCAGATGAAATGCAATTAATTTGCCGGAACTTTTTGGCCAAATTGCCGCTTTAATGCTGCGCACCTGAACCACCGCACGTCCCCCACTCCACGCAAAAGAGACAGAGAGCGAGAGAGACAGACGGCAAAAGCAAACAGCTGTTAAGAGGCTAACGCGTTCCCGAGATCCGCGGCAGAGGCTGTTGTTGTTGGCGGAATTGAGGCCAAATTACCAAAGTGGCTCGGATCGTGTGCGTTGGCCGTTGCCGTTTTGGCTCGAAGTGGCCGCCGATCGCAGTGATAATGACGATCAACTTCATCATGACGACAACGGTGACGCAGCTGACCGAGAGGCTGGGGCGGCTGCGGTTTATTATGTAACTTCTGCAACAATCGATCGGTTAACCAGTTTGATTCGTCGTTTGTCTTTCCTAGTTGAGTGTTTCTGCGCAGACTGCTTTCTTCACGGCCCATGCAAAGCACTTGACTGCTCCAACCTTTGACAGCCAAGCACGCGAATTTCGCAAGGTCAGACGGAGCACATTGAGCCGGCAATTAGGCTGGGTTCAGAGCAGCTTAGCCCCCAAAGGCCGCTGTAAATTTGCTTTGAGAGGCTCTCATGCCATTTGCTTCTCAATTTGGTGGCGGCGGCTAAAAAACAAGAAGTGTGGGTTTTTTTTCCCTGAGCGCATTTTTCGGTTTCTGTCGCTTGGCTGCGTTTTATGCAACCGCGCGGGTTTCAGTGATCGATGGTCCACTGACTCGCCAGTAACTCGCCGCGAAATTACCCAGCCGCGTATTTCAAATAATCAACCAAGAAGCTAAAATGTCGGCTCTGCGATCGGCTGTCTTCTGGGCCGTAAGTGGGCAAAAATTAACTCAAATTCATCGCGCGAAATGCGTGAAAAATCTCTGCGTTCACATGCAAAACGGCGGCCCCAGTGAAAGTGATGAGGAATAAATTAACTAATTTAATTAATTGGGCGTTAAAGTCGAGCGGGTTATGTTTCTATAATTTTGATAGGCTAAAAGGTTCAACGGTTGCTCCTAGGAACTTAAAACTTCTCTTTTTAATTTGTTCGCAAAATAAGATTTCTTTCAATTTTTGTCTTTAACTATTTGATTGTTTGGGGAATGAACCTCAATTCAATATAAAATTATTCAAGCTGCAACAATTAAACTATGGAAAAGTAAAGTGAGAAAATTGAGACTGCATTTTCCGGTCTTTGCTGAAGTTGAAGAGAAGATAAAGAGAATTCAATTTGATCTAAGAAATCTTTAAATTGAATTCGATTACGGATGGTTTTTAAGATTTTATGTATTCAAAGATTCGATCCGTATTTATGCCCCTAAAAAAAGGAAACATTTACTTACAATTTATAATTTCTGGCACCAAATTAAACACCAAAATCAAAGAGTTCCCAAGAAGAAGTCTTCGTGGCTTAGTGATCATTTGACTTCCTTTCCTGATCACAGTTCCGGTTTTCAATTCCCTTGTGTGCAGATTAAAAGGCAACTTACTTTCGGAAGAAATTCCACAATCAAGTGCATTTTTTGCTCGTGACTCAAAACGATCAATGATTTTTTTGCCTGCCCCAAGTGTCTCGTTGTTCGAAAAGTTTCTTTATTCTGTTTACGATCGCAATCTAATTCTTTAACTATTCTTTTAATCACCTCCAGTTGTTTGTGGTCTTGCTGGCATCGCAGA
Source organism: Lissocephala sabroskyi (assembly GCA_037075105.1). NCBI lineage: Eukaryota > Metazoa > Arthropoda > Insecta > Diptera > Drosophilidae > Lissocephala > Lissocephala sabroskyi. Next base: position 14,500 of record JBAMCP010000811.1, read on the forward strand.
CGGAGGGCTTCCTCATTCGCCTGATCACCGAGACCCTGCAGAACAACGTGGCCGGGGAGCCCATCACCCACGAGCGGACCGAATGGAACTTTGACCCCGAGGCGGCCAAGCGGGCCCGCGCCATTTACTACGAGGTGAGTGGGGCAGGATTCGTTGTTCCTTGAATTGAAATGATCTTTGGCCTTGCAGAAAAACGGCTATCGATCGTCCAAGTTTATCGAGCGCCTGGGCGTGGGCCTGGACGGGCAGCACGAGGAGCGGCGGCAGCTGCAGGAGCAGCGGGACGTGGGCAGGCTGAATGGAGAGCACAACGTGAACTATCCGCCGCCGGCGGTTTAGAATATTTAATTTGCGTAGACAATAGACGATTAGCTGTAGGGAAGGAGAGGAAAATGCAGTTTCATTTAGCGATTTGCGGGCCCAGCGGATGCCAATGTGGGGCATAATTTTTCAGCGATTAATTGCCATTGTGGGCATTAATGTGCTTCACAAGGATTTGCGTAATTTCCCCCACCCACACACACACACACACGCACACACATGAGAGGGGAAAGAGCTGCGGGGACGCTTCTAATAACGTCGCTGGCTGCGCGGCGCTGATTGTTTCGACGATGACGACTGCGGCGACAAGGACATGCGAGGACGACAATTGCCTGTAATTACATTTTGCCAGCCAAAGTAGCTACTTTCATAATTTCATAATGCTGCCTGGATAATTGAAGCCAATTTTGCGCTGGCGTAATCAGGACATCTGCTCCCTCCGCCCGCCCGTCCCCCTCTCGCCCTTGTTTTCCGAATTGTTTGCTGACTCCGCTGCTGCCGATAAGTAGCCAGCAATAAAATTGCGGTTTTCACAATTACATGCTCATTACCATGATAAACACGGCCAGGCGCGGCCCAGGCTCTCGCCCAACAATGGCCAGCGAGGCCAGGAAGCGGCCTGGCCAGGCGCTTTTCGCTGGGCAAACTGCAAATGCGAATGCGAGAATCGCATTGCTCTGGACTGGGCCACGAATCGGAAATGCGTACAGGAAATTACATTACACAAGCTCGCGAACAACTGCGTTCAGGGCTGCAAACTAACCAATCCTTTGCCGGCTGCCCGGCAGTTCGAGGAATCCAATGACGGGACGATTTTTGAATCTCGCCAGGGGAATTTAGAATTCTTTTGCTGTGGAACTCAGCGTATAATAAAATCTACCGAAATAGGAAGATAAGATTCAAATTCTATTCAATGAAAAGTTCAAATCGAAATCAAAGCTTCGTCTTCTTGCTTTGGAGTGGTTAGAGATTTTTAAAGGAGAGATAATTATGGTTTGGGGATAATTATTGTTTTTCAGAACTCAGAGAAAGCATTTAGAGGATTTTTAAATCCAGATATATTATTACTTTAATTACAGCTAAAGCAATTAAGTTAAAGAAGTTGGTGGACTTTAGTTTGGTTTACCTCATTCTCGGCTTTTTGTGATCATATTTAATCCCTTTCAAGAGGAAGAGGGAAAAATAAGTTCTTCTGTCCAACTAATTCGTTTCCGATAATATTTTTGTTACATTTTTGTAACCTTGTAATAAATAAATAGTAAATAATCCGAGAATATAAAATAGTTGCTGTTTAAACTCAATAAAAAACTTCAAAGATATCAAAGTAATGAAATATAACCTGGATGATCTAATTCTTGGAAATATTACAAGTCTTGTTGGATAAACCATTTCAAATAACGATAAAAGCGAATCCGCAGATCTGCCAAATTGCAGCCCTCGAAGCAGCTTTCGCTGGCAATCAAGCAGGCCGAGGGCACACGGATAACACCATAAAATTGTTTAATAAATTGTTAATACAAAGTTGTAAATATCAGCAAACAAACGAGTTCACCGAGCAGCTCGCCGGCGGGCGCGGGCGGGGCGGTCCTGGGAACCGCAGCAGTTGGAACATTTATGGCACTAATTTAATACAAAATCAAACAGTCATCCCCGGCGATAAGGTGACACCAGCAAACCACCTTTATGCGTTTTATTAAAGCAGCTATAATGCAATAACAACAGATCCAGCACAATGGGAATGGGAAGGAGGGATTGGGGTCCCAAAAATAACCAGCCAAAGAGCTCAGCGGCCAACACTTCATTAGCTGTGCACAACACGGGCACACCCACCAGGCAAAATGGGGGGAAAAACATCAAATGAAATATTAATAATAAAAATTGAGATGTCCGGGGCGGGGGTTGGGTGGGCCGCTGCTATCTGCTGGCTTATCAGTTCAATCGATGGCGTTGTCGTTGTTGGGTATTAACATTCATTTTGCGACGATTTCCGACATGAATTGCTGTGAAAGCGGATTACATTTCCAGTCATAAAATTCAGCAACAACGAAAAAATCATGAAAGGGCAGCAGTTTTCGTTGCCTGTTTTTCGGCGCGCTGCCAAATCGGCCGGGAAGGGCCCGCCGGTTGGCGGTGGCGAAATTTTCATTTATTTTATTAAAGTTAATTTGCAATTTGAAAGCTGTGCTGACTTTTTTCACTTTGCCCCGGCTCTTTCGCTGCGGCAGGCTAGACGGCCTGAAAGGTCCTTGTCGCTGGAGTGGACGATTAGGAGTGGCAGCCAAATGGCCTGGGGCCAATGCACCTGTCGTCGAGGAGAAGGCGAAAGATGAATTTCTTAATGCATTTCCGCTGGCCAATTGCAGTCAACACACCCACACAACCACACACACGCACAAGAGTCGCAATCAAAACAACAACCACAAAGAGCAGAAAACAGTTATAAAATGCGAAACGCTCGGGGTCCTTCGAGTGCAAGTGAAAGGCAAATCAACATGGCATTTTATTTTGCATTAGCCGGCGCACAAAACGTAATTTATAAAATGTAATGCAATATCAACAGTACGCCCAACGGGGCTGGGGCTGGGGCTGGGTCCAGGGACAGGCAACAATGCCAAAATGTCAACTGCCTTTTGTCCTTGAGAGCGCCCTGGGTGGGGGCAATTTTATGAGGCTGCTGTTGCGCTCTTTGCGCTCTGTCTCTCGATTTTGCTGGCAGCATTTATTTTATTTCATTAAAAGCGGGCAAAAATTCCCTTTTGGACACAGCAGGCGGGCCTTGCATAACCTCAGCTTATGGCGTATCCTTGTGCCTTTTATTTGGGGTAATTACATGCAGTCTTCAAGCTTCTCATCCTTGTTGTTGCCACCGTTGTGGCTGCCGCTGCTCAGCTGCTTCTGTTGCCGCTGACAGTGTGCGGGCCAATTTTAATTTTATCATTTGCTGCCCTGCCGCTGACAGTTGTGAATCTGCTGTTCTTTATTGTTTATCCTGGCCAAGGACTTGCGATTCTTCGTGGGGTAATTAACATTTTGCGGGTGTCATTCAAGATTCTGAGCAAGAATTTAAGTTTGGCCTTTTAAGAATATTCTTTGGACAGAATAACAAATCACTCAAAGACAAATGATGACTGCTTGAATTTAAGGAGTTTTGGGGTAAAAATAAGATAATATAGACTTATAAATATAAATTAAGGTCTAATAAATTTAATGGACGCGGCCTGAACTGCATTAATATTTTACTACAAGGTTAAAGATTTATTCAGTGCCAGATTTTAATTTAAATTGAATTAAATTACCTTAAAATGAATATTTGATTTTGATAAAAAACAAAAAAATAATAATTTAAATTAAAATAAAAGTTCTTCACAATAAAAATTCTATAAAAATTCATATGCCGCTATTAAAGGTTTAAAACCTTTCATATTCTTCATGTTGCTCAGGAGTTCGGAAAAAAGTTCGCGGCAAAAAGCTAAGAAGCCAGGCTGAAGCCCCAAAGCCTTAGAATCCTTTTATTTATTGTATTATTGTTGGGTGGCTGCTGAATGCCGTCTGGCCAAAGGTTAAGACAAAAAACAAACAGAAGTCCGACCTTTTTCCTAAATGGAAGCAGATTCACTTATTGAATTTTAAGAGCCTCACGCTCTGAATATTGATAAATTTATATATTTTCAAATTTTCAGCTTGGGGATCAATGAAATTGAGAGAGGCGAGCATTTATAATTGAAAGTTGGATTGGCAAATTCAGTGAAACATTTCCTACATTTCTGTTCATCCTCAAGTCTCTTGCACTCGAATTCACTTGATTACAAAGTAATTCATTGGAAAAACAGGAGAGAAACGAGAGCCCCGCCCGGCCCCAAACCCAAGTGACTACAGAGTCCTGTAAGCGAGCTAGAGGATAGCCAGGATTTGTCGTCCTCTTTTCCTCCATGCCGCTGTCGACGCTGTCGCCGACGGTCGATCTGCTGCGCATACAAAATGCTGCCAAATCCCAAAAATCAACAAACAAATGAAAAGAAAATTCAATAAAATACGACGAAGCTCTGCCGGAAAGAGGGACACCGAGGGAAAAAACTCGTCAGCAGAGCAAGAGAGAGGGAGAGGAAAAGGAACAGCGGTAAGTGGAAAAAAGCAACGCTTTTGGGAAAAACTAATTACAACCAAGTTGAAATTGCGACTTCCAAGTGGGCGTGTTACGCATACGCCCCGTTTACCCAAAGTGTTTTACGGATTTCGCTTTCCTTTTCCTTTTCTTTGCCTGTGTATTTTTTTCGTTTTTCTCCTCCGCCACTCGGTTTTTTCCAGCCGCCACCGGCAGCCGCATGGGGCGGACTTAATTGCGTATGCTGTGCGTGTAGATTTGGGCAGACGCAGAAAGGAGCACCGAATCAGTTGGGGAGAAAATGGAGCTTGCCCGGGCTCCCACATTCATCAACGCCAGCGCCGCGACTGTGTCAACAGCTAACTCGAAAAACTCGAATAAAATTAATTATTTTGTGAGTTGATACGCCGCCCCCATTTCAGGGTGTGATATTCTCCTCACAAGGTCGCCGTCGTTGCCGGCAACGCCATCACCTGGGCTGGGACCAAAGCGCCGGCGAAGTGAGTGAAATTGGCATGTTGTGTCAATAGAAATGGCAGACGTCCAACTTTGATGCCGTTTAACTAAGCAGCCGGCAATCCCAGCCAACCGTCAGCCCGTCCGCATGGCGAGTTGGACTGGGGAGGACTCCGTTGTCGCTTGGCCTGCGGTCATGTTATTTTTTGCAATTTTGTGAGTATTTGCCAGAAGAGCCATCAATCTGCGTGGCTGGACCGATTGACGGGGTCCCGGGCCATGCCAAATGGAAGGGGAAGATCTCAGCAGACCGGGCAATTGGGCTTGATGTCAGATCAAATCCCATAAAATGGTAAACCAATTTTTAGAAGAAGTTAAAGCTGCCAGTTGTTGTCTTCTAGATAGATTAGAAGAACCGTCGTATAGTTCTTAAAACTTTAAAATATTTGAAATATAAATATTATGTTATAATTAAAATCGAAGACAAAAGCTTAGCAAGGGGAAAAATAATTCTGATATAATTAATAAATAAGCCTTTGGTAAAAGAATTGGAGCCCTTTTCATTTACCCGCTTTCCAACCGCCTGTTAAATGGAGAACAGTTCTCCCCACACTACGAGAAAGGATTGTGGACGCCCCTTCTTCTTTTTGGGGGGCGTGGCTTGAAAGCCCAGCCGACCACAGATTTGGGAACAATTACGAACAAATTGCCTCGAAATGAAATTTTCGGTGTTTTTTTGCGTTCGATTTTTGTGTTCGTTGCCCATTTTTCCGTTTTAGCTTTCGACTCATTCAAAGGTCCGGCCAAATCCCCACACACACACGGGCGCGAGAGGACCGCCTGGAATTGTGTGCGCGGCTGTCGTTTTTTGGAAAGCGGTCCAAAAAAATTTCATTACAATTTGCGGAACGCAGTCGAACAAAGCAACGCACAAAAAGTGTGCAACGCCAAATTGCTGCACGGCCGCAGCAAAAGGATAACGACGGCGACAGCGGCCCGGCGCCGCCGAGGATGGGAATAAAAAACGGCCAACCACTGCAGCAGACAAAGATTAAATGAACGCTTAACAGGAAGAGGATAGGCCAGGCGGTGACGGGGTGCCAAAATGGCCGTTCATCAGCCACAGCGGGAAGGGCGGGGCGGGTGGGCAATAGGGACCTCCGACGCCGCCGCCATGCATATGGGCGGCTAATCTCGGGCGTGGTTCTTTTTTTTGTGTTGCAGCTTTTAGGCGCAAACGTTTATTGCATTTAGTTTTCATTTTCCAGCCAATGCCAAAAGTCAAACAAACTGAAAAACTGCCCCATCCTCGGCTTCCTCCACGCATGCACACATACGAGAACACATGCATATCCTTGGCCCATTGAAGTCCTCAGCCGCAGTCGCTAGGAAACAGAAAATTGCACTCGACTGGGGGACGGTGGCCGTCTGCCGACTGCATAAATGAATAAAAATGCCAACTTATTTGCACATGCTGAATTTAAGCGGTTTTAATTTGCGCAAACCGACAAAAAAGGCGAGCGCGCACGGCCGGCCCACAAAATTGTTATAAATAAATAAACAAAAAAGTAACAAATTTCATTTCTGCAACGTTTTTGTTTGCATTAAATTGCAGGCAACTTTTTTGTATCCTCCCCCCCGTCGTTTTTTTGGTCTTGGCTGGCATCGCGCCCGGGCAAATAAGGAAATTTACAGCACTTATGCAAACTCACACACACATGCGCGCGGGAAAGGGCATCCTTCACACAGACACAAATGAATGCAATTTTTCCTGGTATATTAAAAATTTTTCGTGTTTTTTGTTCTTTTCGGTTCGCAATTCGTGGCTCCCCCCCATCCACGGTCGGCCGTTTTTTGTGCCCTCCTCGTTTTGGGCCCATCGGGCCCATCGTTTCAGCGTTGGTGGTGCCAATTGTGTGCTACATTTCCTCTGGGGAAGTGCGGTGAGGACGGACACCTCCGACTGCCGATTCGTGGCTGGAGGATCCCTGGGTGTTGGAGTGGCTACAGGCCTGCACTTTTTATTTTATTACGCTCGCATTATGATGCAGCAAAATGGCTCATTTGACCCCAGCGCTGCGCCAGAATAATAACAATGAAAACCGTTTTTAATGAAATTTTTGAACAAGGCTCCACCTACACCCGTCCGCCCAGACGTGGGAATCTGGCCAGCAAAATAGACCCGGCAGTGATGGCCTGATATGCTCCGGAATTGGGACCATTTAAAAGAGATTTGGGATTATCTATGGATTTAAGATTTGATCTGTTTTAGAATTGAGGGTCCGAGATCTTCGCATATATTTCTTTATACATTCCAAGTCCTTGCCAAGATCGCTTAAACCACAAAGTTCCCTTGTCGTCCCGCCAACTGAACTAGTTCCACGAGCATCCGCCCCCATCACTGCCCAGATTCGTGGGGATGTGTGCGAGTAGTTTCAATGAATTCCCCAGCCAATGCGAATGAGAACGTAGCGGAAAACGTTTGGTCCTTTCAGTTTTTTGCTGATGAGCTTCAAATTAGGCCTTTGAATTGCATTCATTGCACTCGTTTCGAACGTTATATGCAAGCGCCCGGCAGTGATTTCCGAGGCGTGAAGGCCTCATCTGCCAATCTGGCCATCAAGGACTCACTCTGGCTGGCTTGAGACTCAGCCGCCATTCAGCCGATAATTTCAGAGAATTCCAAGCACATTGGGAATTTCTGTTCCCATTTCTTTTGGCATTTTTTGCCGGCACGCTTCAATGGAGCATAGAGCACAAAAGGTGTGTGATTACAATTGTTGTTTGTTCCTCGGGCGGGGCCACGCCCACACATAAATCCAGCACCTCACATATCGCATCGCAAGGCATATGTAGATTTTTTGGGTCTCCCGTTGGCCTTCTTGCCGGGCCACTTGGCTGTCGTCTTCATCGGCCGGTGTGTCTGTCTGTTTGTCGGCCGGGCTGTTTGTTTGTTTGCCGGCTTATTTGTTTGGCTACACTTCTGCATGGATATTTTCTCGCCTACTTCGTTTCATTGCCGGTCATTGTTAGTGGGCCTTTTGTGGCCGAACGGTAGCTATTTGGCCATTTGGTCATTTGGCCATTGTTCGTGGCCAATTTTTATGTAATTCAAGTGGCCGAGAACAAAGCCCCCGGCCGATTCCGGCGAATTCCTTTCACGCTCGACCATTTCCCACATACGAGGCTGACTCCTCGAAGGTGGCAAGCGTGTAGACACCCCGATCGATAATATGCACATATGAATGGCCGCCCAGTAATCTGATCCTTACAGGCAGCCGCAAAATTATCAAGAACCAAGCCCACGTCGGCATTTGGCTTTCAAGTGAGCAGCAGCGGTCAGCTCATCTGGCCTCCATTCTGGCTCTTATCTTGGCCCAGAAATTTGCCCAAAACACACGCATATGTGTTTTAATTTAGCCCTAAATGGGTGTCAATTTGCGGATTCTGCTGGCCTTCCTCGAACTCAACGCGCCCGATGGGCTTATCTGCGGACGCTCTACTCGGAAGTGTGTCAGCCGCGTGTGTGGATCCGATTTGGGCTTCCGCTTGCCACGGCCACTGATGTTGACGGGTTATTTGCCATCTTTGGCCGGCGGGCATAATAAACGTTTCAATATTGAAACACCCAGCTCTGCTGGACTGGGCTTGGCCCGGCTGGTTGGCATATTTATATGCGGTCTGCGGTTCTTGCTCGCCTGTCTGGCGAACGGCTGCGGCTTCATTTAGTTGGCTCCTTTGAAGCGTTGCTGCGTTCTTTCGTCCCTGTCTGCTCGACTCTCGGTCGTCCTGCATGGAATATTAAATTATGAAACTAAATGTCAAACAAGCGGCTTGGTTAAACTTGGCCCAGCTAGCGGCTCGCCAAGGGGACCAGCGGGTGGCCCGGCTGTTTGATTATGGCCACAAGCAGCAAGGGATATTGAATAATTCGAGTGAATCTATAGACCACTCTGTGTGTGTGTGTGGCAACAGTTGCCCACTAGCCCACTGAGTGGCTGCTTTATTGGCCTTTGGTATTAAACTTGCAATGGAAGGGGGAATTCCGACCGAAAACAGTATCGAAATTGAGAAATCCCTCGACCTTATTTAAGCTTTTCCGATATAACAATTTCTCAAGAATTTCACGGCTATTTGAAACTTTCTAGATGGAACTAGAATTAAATCACGGAATTCTAGAGCTAAGGCTAACGAAAGTGAATAATAATAATAATATTTGAGGGTAGAACCAGAATGAAGTGGTTGCTAAAAATGCGGGAACTCTTTTAAAATGTATTTATTTTATTTTAAGAAAATAGTTTAAAGACTCTAAAAAAAGCCAAGAAAAATCAGAACGACTCTTACTTAAAGTGGCTTTTCTTGATTTATTTTTAGATATTTATGAATCAGAACGTAACTTCTGCGGAGATGAACAACCAAAGCATTCAAGTGCCCTTGTTAATTACTTTGATGTAATTACAAAATGCCCGATTAAAAGGTCCTCCCCCTGCCTGGGCCACAAAAACTACGTGTTGTCAACGGCAGCCAGTTCCGTCGACGTAATTCAAAAGTCAAAGGCTAAAAATCCAAAACCCACAATGAATCCTGCGACAGCAAACACCCACCAACCCATCCACACCGACACATATTGGCCCCCCACCACCCCAAGCTGAACACCCAAACTTGGCTCTACCCCAAAGGAGATTGCCTGGTTGCCTGCTTGCCGCTTACTTGCTACTTCACTTCCGGCAGCGGCAGACAATGAAAGACCGACGGGGTAAGTAGACGAAAACTTCTTAGTTGGATTATATTGAGTAGAGAATGGTCTGGGGGAGGGCGCACCGAGCACACAAAATTCGTTTTATTACTTTGATATATTAGATTTAATGGTTAAGAAAAATGTTGCCACCAGTCCTCTCCACCAATCCGTCGAGTTTGCCCCCAGGGCAGCTATTGTTATCCTGCCCAAGGAGGCTGGCTGGCTGTCCTCTCTCGCTCGCTCTGCGCTCGTTTTCCTGCCAGTTAACCTTATTAAAAGGTGAACCCAGCCATGGCACCAGAGAGAATTGCCACAATGTGTTCGCACGCACACCTCCCCCCAGACGCACTCTGCCCGCGGGCGGTTTGGGGCCTCGTCTAACACGATAATGACCTGGTTGTCTGGTGGTGTTAGTGCTCCCAGCGAAGGCAACGTCCAATGAGCTTTCAGTTGATCTGCGCAAGTCCAGTGAGCGTCTGCACGCGCGTTTTCTGTGTCTCGCTCTCGGGGGCTGTGTGGGGGCTCCGTTGGCCCTTTTTGAATGAAGTGTGTGCGGTTTGTAAATGAGCTTTGGCCAGGACATCGATGGGCTAATTTAGAAATTACAATCAAGTGCAGCCTCAATGAGTTTAATTCAATTTGCTCTTTCGCACTTCGCTCTAAACGGATGGACGGGTTGCCAAGTGTCCACGCTCAAGTGACTCTGTTATGGAATCGTAATTAGCCGAGGTCCTTGCTGTGTGGCCTGAGCAGCCCCGACTTAGCCGATGATCGTTTCGCACTGGGCAAGGATCAAGTTTCTGCGTGGGCAACTGAAGCGAAGCTCAGGCGTGTTCGGCTGCTTAGGATCAGAAGCTCAGGATGCTGATTCTACTTAAATCTCTTGAGAGGCTCATGCAGAAGGGGCTATAAATTCCAGTTTATTTTCTAGCTAATGATCCTTTTAGGGAGATCTTGAAGACCGGTTCTCCTTGTCGATCAAAATTCGTCTAATGAGCCCAATTATGTTAAATGTTTTGATTCCGAGTCCGATATCGAGACTGTGGCGACCGTAACAATCATAATCGGGCTGCATGATGCGGCATAAAGTTTCAAGGGAAAAGGAAAAGAACGTTGCCGGCACCTACATTAGATTGAGGATTACGGCAGGTATAGGCGGTCCCAGGGCCAAGGACTTAAATCCCAAAAACCTCCGCGTCCTGAGCTCTAAATTAAACGAACGATCAATCGGATTTCTGAATGAAATCTGCCGTTGTCCTCGCCGCTCGCTCGGTCCTATGAAAATACGATTAAGCGCCTCGGGATATGCTAATGCCGAGCTTGGGTGAGCGCAACCTAATCCGCTGTTTCTCTCGCCGCCTCGCCGTGGACGTCACCATGTCCTGCTGTGAAGTGTGTGGCGTCATGCATCTGGCGCATTAATGAGTTCGGTCAATGTTGTCATTTGTACTTGTCCAGAATTTCTGGGAAGCCCGGCCAGCCACTGACCGGTGCAATATCCCTGGCTTTGTTTGGGCGCAGGGCACAAAGAAAATTATGTAAGTTTCACAAATTAGTGGTGATATTTGCGGATTGAGCGGACTCACAGATTTTGGCAAAAGCAGCTAGACAAATGCCACAAAGCAGGGCCCTAGGAATAAGGATAACCTGACGCATTTGTGTGGCGGTTATGCAACTGGGAAGTGACCATCTTAAGGACAGGTTCGTTGCATAAGACCTTTGTAGGGAAAGCTTGGCGATGTCCAGAAATTTTTAAGCTGGGCTTACTGAAAATCCTGTGCTAAGAAGGCTCTCCGAGTGGCGTTATCAGAAGTGCCCTTCCTGCTAACAAGTGCCGAGGACTGTACCCAAGAATCCCCGGGAGATTCGGGTTTAATCAATGAACTGAGCCGCTACCTTGCTAAGTAAAGGGATTCATTGATCGCATTGGTACTCAATGAAGCCGTCCAATAAAATCCCTCCGACCGGATTGCCCTGTCTAATCCGGGGTCCTCAACAAGGACAGCAGAACGAGACGGAAGGTAAAAAACGGAAATGCCACTAATAAATTTTGTGGAAACAAATTTTATAAATGGCGTGGCACAACCATGGCCTCCTCAACGCACGTCCTGGTTCCTCGGCCAGGTAGTCGGATAGTTGAAGGAACCTGTTTTTGATTTGTTGTTGACTCAACGGCTCTCGCGCAAGAGGGATGGGCTGTCCCTCTGCCCAAGAGAGCGCTCGAGGTGCCAAAGAGCGAGTGTAATCGATAAACTACGATTTTTGTAATAAGAGAAATTCGGCAAATAAATAAACTTAATCAGCCAAAGTCCAGTGTTAATAGCCCAGTCCCACCAACCAGCCCCAGATCCTCCAGAGAGCCACAGAACGCAACACCCCTTCTCGTTTCTGTATGTGTGTTTCTGTGTGTGTGTACGAGAGAGGTCTACCTGCGGCTCAGCAAATCACCATTACCATTAACAATTTGGCACCGCACTCAGCCAACCCAACGCCATCGAAACTACCCTTGATTTGGGCGGCAGACGAAACGAGACAGCAAACGGCCGCCTCTCAGGATACGCGAGGACAGCGAGAGCCCGGCTCTTCGCCCATTTCATTCAGTCGCACAGACACTTGCCGCCCGTGTTCCCCGGCCGTAGTATTTAACGGGAATGCTTGGCAGTTTCTGGCTCAGTCGGTGGTTGTTGATCGCTACGAGCGTACGTGCCGTTTGCAATTTACTGCGCCCGTCGATTCCAGCCGAAGAATCGAAATCTTCTCTGGTTGCTGGCGCCGTCGCCCCAAAATTGAGTTAATTAAGCAATTTAGTGCGTGCGTTGTGGCGAACTCCTCCAACTAATCGGGATTCCGAGGAGCAATCTAACAATAGCAAGCAGCGGGTGTAAAACGAGTGAATATAAAATTTTTGGGCCCAGTAAGCCGGGCGCGTGAATTCGTTTAGTTAATTAATCGGTGCTTAGTGTGTTTTGAATTTGGTTACTTCGAATCGAATAAACTTTAAATAGAGAAGCTTGGAAGAAAGTACTGAAAATTGTTTCATAAAAATATGATGAGCACAACCACAACGCATCCCATCATGCCACCTGCAATGCGTCCTGTTCAGGAGAGCCCCGTGTCGCGTCCCCGCGCCGTTTATAGCATCGATCAGATTCTAGGCAATCAAACAAAACGAAATGGTAAGTTCGAAAATAAATTAAGAACACAATATAAAAACTGTTTTTGGATCTGACACACTGGGTAATTTGGGAGACTTTCAGAGCATTTAACCTAGCTTTGGGAGAAGGGAATACTGAAAATATCATTGCATTCATATTACTTAAAAAGATTATGATTTATTTTATACACATACTTCGATCTGTGATGTTTAAGTCTTCAGGAAAGTCTTGAAGATTTCCCTATCATTTATAAGTTTAAAATTTTGCTTAAAATTGCTAAGCTGAATTTAAATCTTTCCAATTTTTAATTAACACGAAAGAAATAATTTGAAAGATCTATCACTTAAATTTGTAGTATTTATTAAATACTATTTAAGCATATATGATATTCAATACCTACACCCCTGATTAAGACCTTCCGTCTATGAATTTAATACAAGATAATTTAAAGTGTATAAAATAAACTGCAGAATTTCTCAAATTGTTGATCTGCGGTCGGTAAAATGATCTATTGATATGATCAGGCTAGAATCTTCCACCGACTTTCAATTGATCACAAGAACCTATAAACAAATAAGCTGTAGAATTTCATAAGCCGAAAGGATAAATTCATTACAGATCATCGATTTTCTAAAGATAAAAAGACCTTATGTTTTGTTTGATAAGATCAAATTACTCTTCCAGCTTTTAATTTGCCTAAAGAATTAATTAATAATTCAATATCGAGGAGATATAGATAATATCAGGTTTATTCTATCGCATATATAAACGTTTTAGTTGGCTGGCTTGTCCCTCCCAAAATCTCTATTCGCTTCATGCAAATCAGTTCTGTTTATGGTAAACGCAATGATCCTGGGCAAGGCCTGCTTTCATGCGCAACCTTTACTTCAAAATCTGTTTGGGATGGGATGCTTACAATTTGGTTCAGTGGGTGTGTCTGCTGCCCGCAGCGAGTCCTGCCCAGAGATCCGCATCAGGCTGGCCAGACAAAGGAGCATAAAAAAATATTACAACTATAAAGCGTTTTAAGGCAATCAAAATGAAAACATATCATGGTCCTGACACCCGGCAATTCGCCAAGGGTGGACTGGGACTGGGAGACGACGTCATAAGAACCCATAATTAGATTGACATTCATGGAGAAGTAGAGCGGCAGCAGCACCCAGAGGTCCGGGCGATGGGCGATATGCGACAAGGTTTCAATTTGTGACAACGTGCGCACCGCAGGACATCGCAATATCGCAGGATATCGGCCGGTGCGCTGTCGTCGAAATTGTAGCCCTGGAATCTCATAAGCGTCGACGTACATCGTCTCCGGTTCTGTGGCACGTAATTTGATGCTCCGAAAATTACCTTTTGGCCGCAACAAGCGGCAAAAATGTTACGAAATCGCAGCGTTGAGCGGCAGCAGAATCACAATTGCCCCGTCGATACGGTCGGAGGGTTTCCAGCGACAGGCTGGGGATATCCTGCTGGGCTTTGTTCGGCTCTCGGCGACGTATCGTTGGCATTGTGAAAATTATTAATTTGAGGTTCATTAAATTTTGATTACACGTTAGGGCTAAACTTTTTACACATTTTAGAAGCACACACACTCGCACGCGGATAGGCGTGTGAAAGCAGATCCTTTCGCCAGGGTGGAAAAGGGTGGACATGCAAGTGTTTGGGAACTTGGAAGAACGTCGTAGGCTTCAAAATAGTTACATTCAATTTCATTATTTAATTATATGCTATTGATGGCCAAATCGATTTGGTGGTGCGAGTTCTCGAGTGACTTTTATTATGCCAAGTGAACGAGAGCAGAAAAAAGGAGGAAATGCGGAACTTTTTGCCCGGCGAGGGTTAAAATTGAAGCCGCCGCTGACGAAGGCGCAGCTTTCAATCAGGATATTACTACTTCAGTTACAATTGAATGAATTTGACTCACACACAGGCACACACAGACATACCTTTGGCTTTGCAGCTGTCGAGGGAAACTTTTTGGGCGAGTTTTTATTTTATTTCAAAGTCAAACACTGAATTCCAAACTCCGCTACACTCGAGATCAATTGAATTGCATTTGCAATTTGATTTTTCTGTGTTATTTGTTGCTGCCAGCACTTTATTTCGTCCATTGTTTGCACACTTGACTCTTTTTTTCGGGGGGCAACCGGTTAATCGAGGAGGAAATTTTCTCATAGATGTTTTCTGTTTTCAGATACCAACGAAGTTCTCATCACCCATCCCCATCACAATCACCACATCCATCATCTGCATGGCAACAGCAACAATGCTGCCTTGCTGCAGCTAAGCCATCACCAGCGCGAGCAGCAACAACAGCAGCATCTGCAGCAGCAACAGCACCAGCAGCAGCAGGAGCAACAGCAGCACCTCCTGCAGACGGTGACGAAACGGGAGGACTCCCCGACCAACACCGAGAGCGGCCTGGACGTCGACAACGATGACGATCTCTCCTCCAGCCTGAATAATGGCCATGACCTCGGCGACATGGAGCGTCCGCGGAAGGTTCGAAGGTTCGTAGTCAGTTGGTTAGCAATCCGCTTAGCAGATAAAAATCGTATTACCCATTGTTGGGCTATTAGAGGGCAGTTGTTAATTCTTTTTTTATCCATTTGTTTTCACAGATCGCGCACAACTTTTACAACATTTCAATTGCATCAATTGGAGCGCGCCTTCGAGAAGACCCAGTATCCGGACGTGTTCACAAGGGAGGATCTGGCCATGCGCTTGGATTTGAGCGAAGCACGCGTGCAGGTAATTGAAAAATACCCAAAACACGAATCATTACCCGCTGCATTCACACACTCGCATCGGAGAGTTACAAATCAAATGGGCTCAGATAAGATCAGGACACGGGCATTTAAAGGGGGTGCGTTTTTTTCTAGAATGGGTGGAATCGATTATACAATTATTTACGGCTTACTCTTGTCTTGGCTGGTTAACGGAACATCATCTCACATAAGAGGCTTATAAATCATCCGAATGATACACTGGAATCCCACTCACATTCAGTTTGCTGGAATTTGTAATAATTTAACCAAAGGGAAACGGCAGTTCTTAAACGGGGAAACATTTGCTATTCTTTCTATATAAACATATATCAAATAATTTTGGGAACTTAATGTGAGAAGAGAAGTTTCTGAACACCCTCGAATGAATATCTTTCAAGCTGACTCTTCAGATATTTGAATGTATTATTTCGTTGTATCCTCTGCTCCCGGGCAGTTTTGGGAATCCTTAGTTCGAAATACACACGCTTGATTTGAAAGTCAGCCATGTGGTGCTCTGGATGAAGCGCTTTAGGGGTGGCATAAGCGACATTATATTGTGATTTTCCAAGTGATTAAATTGAATTGAAAGCCGGCGACTGACACACCGTCGAACCCAACGAACGGCCGACCAGTCGGCGGGGTGTTAGTATTTTTATTAACTCTACTTTTGGGTAAACAATTAAAGTGGCTTTGGGTGCCGGGCTCTCGTCGTCCTGGCTGTTTTGGTGGTGGCGGACCGGTTGTTTCACACACGAGTTGCTCATGTAATTAGGGTGTTTTATGAGCATTTGATTGCCCGATCCTTGGCCGATTCGCCAGTTTTTCAATTTCGTTGGTGTTTAAACACTTCACTTTCGATTGGTCGGAGGGGGGAGGAGTCCAACTCGCTTGTTGACAGCTCAACCTAAACGCGGGCCAGAAAAACTTGACCTGAACCAAGAGGGATTACCAGAGGCTTTGCTGTTGCTGATGCTGCTTCCCTGTATCTGTTGGCGGCGGATTTAGTATAATTGGTCATTGATTCGCATGCGTTTTACTTGGTTTTTTTCCTGCCGGCCACTTGAATAGTAGCCGATTCCTGAGCAGGTTTGCTGATGCCCCTGGCTGGGCGTAAAGTGGGCAGAGCCTGGTTTCCGTGGGGCCTGAGAAGGGTTAACGAATGGGCAATTATTTTGGGATTTGTGCGCTGAATTGGCTGGAAAACAAACACCAAACGGCCGAGTGGGCAGCGTCAGGGGGCAATTTGGCGAGCTGAGAAACGGATTCCAAAAGGGGTACTTGGAAAATTCTATTTGTGGACAGGATGTGCGGCATAGTAAATTTCTATGCTCGCCTAACTTTTCGAGTGATTTTTGGACTAGGCAAAAAAAAAATCGAATCCTGCTTTCTAATTGCGCTGACGACAATTAAAAGCCGCCGCACTCAAGTCCCAGGACTAAAGGCTTCCTCTGTCGGTGGTCCTGTCTCTCAGTTTGCATGATTATCACAAGGGTTGGCCACGCACACAGCCAGCGGCATTCACACTCATGTGAGTGCCCCCCTCAAACCCGCACACACATGCGAGCACACACACTGATTCGCATTCACAGACACACGACAATAATTGGCAGCAATTATAGCCAGGAAATCGTTGCTAATTTACTACTCGCTTTGCTGGGCACATTGTTGCTGTCACATTTGCGTAATGATGCCCTCGCCGAGAGATGTCTTTGGTTGTGCGAGTATGTGTGTGTGTGTGCGAACATCCTGCTGCAAAATATAGGGTGTCTATAATTGTCTAAAGTTCTCAAGGCATCCACAGAAGCCCCCACAGTAGGCAAATCATTTCAATTTACAAACAATTAATCTTGCTTAAATCAGAGAAACTTGGGCAAGTCCTTCGGGCAAGGAAATGTTTCTTGTGACGCTCACTTAAACGCACAATGACTTGGTGGACCGTTGGTAAAAATATTTCTGCACAATCTTCTCGGAAATCTGTGGGGTCTGGCGATTAATTGACCACCCTGGGGTTAAATCTAGCCACCCCCTTCTGGGTGGTTGGTTGAGGGCTTAACCTGCATTCATCTTCATCCCTTCGCATGCAGTTCGTTTCCCCCATCAAAGATCTCGGGGGTCGTAGCAAATCAGAGTAGCACACTTCCGATTGGACGCCATTGTATTGGCCCAGACAGGCAGCAGGAATTGATGAACTTTTCGGCAAGTTCTGCCCAGACGCACAGATCAATTGGTCAGGCCAATTACAAGACGTTAGACGAAATTTGCATGTTGCTCCCGTTCTAAAACCCTTCACCGTTCTTGGCTTCTTTGCAGGTCTGGTTCCAGAATCGCCGGGCCAAATGGCGCAAACGTGAGAAGTTTATGAATCAGGACAAGGCTGGCTATTTGCTACCCGAACAAGGTGTGTATAAGCGGGCCAGTCATTTGCCACAGTCGCTAATTTCAAAATTACGTGTGCCACATGATTAAAACTAATAGAAATCAATTCTGATTACCGGAGCGGGCGCGTCCGCCACGCGCCGCCCTTTGTCGCTGCGTCTCTAATCATGATTTCCATTTGATTTGCAGGCCTGCCAGAGTTTCCGCTGGGACTGCCGCTGCCGCCACACGCCCTGCCCGGCCATCCGGCCGCCTTGCCAGCCGAGTTCTGGCCCCCCCACTTCGCCTTGCACCAGCACTTCAACCCGGCCCTGTTGCCCCAGCAGCTCATGCCGCACTACAAGCTGCCCAACTTTCACACCCTGCTCTCCCAGTACATGGGCCTCAGCAATTTGAACGGCATCTTTGGGGCAGGGGCAGCGGCTGCGGCCGCTGCTTCCGCTGGCTACCCACAGAATCTATCGCTGCATTCCTCGGTGGCTCAGGTCAGTCCGCCGTGCAGCAATAGCAGCCCCCGCGAAAGTCCCTCGGTGATGATGCCGGGCGGAGTGGGCACCACTTTGGTGTCTGGCGGAGTGACGCTCACCTCGACGGCGGCTGCGTCGCCGCGCAGTCCGTTGATGATTGGCAGTGCCGGCAGCGCTGCTGGGGGCAGCAGCAATGCCTCGACTCCTGTGTCCGTGGTGACGAAGAGCGAGGATTAGGCTGGACAATCACTGGCTAAATTGCTTGTGCTGCTTACCCGAGAAGTTCATTCAGTTGTGGTGATAATAATTATGAAATTTTAACAAAATCGGATCGGATTAGATGTACATAAATTAGTTAGCCTCTGCAAAGTGTGGAGGTTTGTAAAAATCGGAGGTGGTTATGGACGAGAATAACCTAAATCTTAGATGCTAATTAAGAATTTAACAAATATATAAATATAACTTATGCACACAACCCGACATCATTTGTAGAGAACAGTGCCAGTCGTAGGCTTAAGGCAAAAAATAAAGCGAAAAGATAAAACAAAATTTTCAATACAGAATCTTATTTTGGCAAAGTATTTCAACGAATTTCAGATTATTTTTTCAACCAATAATAAATAGTGTAATTTGCAGCTTACAAAGTTTGCAGAGAAACTGCCGATGCCGTCGGTAAATAAATAATAATAATAATAACCGCACTTTTATCCATTTTGAGCTCAGCGGACTCAGCTTAACAGCTTTTTGTTGAGAAGAAAGCCCTCTTGGCATTGAGTAAAGACCGTGGAAGTCGGAGGACAAGACTGGCAACCGCTTTGAATGACAGACGTATGAATTTTCGCTCCTTGGCTGGCCAAATTGCTTACAGCCTCTTTCCAGCTATCTGTGATTTGGCCTGCTTGACCGCCTATCTGTCCACCTGCCCGTCTGTCTCCATTTAGCCAGTAGAACGTATTGCCAGATTCTCTGTCCGGTGGTCTGATTTTCTGCTTTCTCGTCAAAGTGCCCGTTTTCTTCCTCTGTCTGTTTGTCCATCTGTCTATCATGTTATTTGCATTATCGTGTTCGTTTATTTTCTCACCGTCCGCCCACCGACCGTTTGTCTGTCTGCACATTTTACTTTCTTTGCATGTCCCTTTGCCTGTCTATCCGTATGTCCGTCCATCCATGTATTCGTCAAACTACAAAGCTCTGCTGCTCTCAATATCACAGCAAAATCTCAAGCTTGGAAGAATTATTTAAAAAATTGTTGCAGTAAAATTAGAAAATGAATGCGAAGATTCAGATCAGTCTCATTATAAATGCTAAAAGAAAATTTGGATTTCGACCGGGTCGTTCAACATGTCACGCACTGTTTAAAGTAGCTGACCAAATTGCACTCAATTTAAATAAACGTACACCATCCCATATAGTAGTTGCATTAGACTTTGAAAAAGCATACGACACGGTTTTGATAAAAGGTTTTATAAAAAAAAGGTCAACTTTTGGACTATGCAATAATGAATGCGAATTTCTCCTAAACTTTTTAAAAGATCGAACCTATAAAGTCCAAGTGGAAGTGAATACTCATCACCTTATACGGCTGTTGCAGGATCGCCACAAGGATTTGTCCTTTCATGCCTAATTTTTATACTCTACGTTGTCGACTTCCCAAAGCACGAAGGGCTTCTTGAAACGAAAGCCACTCAATACGCAGATGATGTACTCCTATTAACTCAAACAGCAATAACTAATTCTGCCCAGTACGAGTTAAAAAGTATTTACAAGAAATCTAGCAATCTTACTAGAAATACTAGCAAGTGCGAGGAAATTGCAATTGTAGGAAATATCACTCAGACCTCACACAGCTCGCAGATTAAATTTATTTAAACAATGAGGAAATAAAAAAAAAAAAAAAAAACCCTATAAACTATAAATTTAATGCCCATCTAACTTAAATAAAGAAAAAATACTCACTGCTTTTCTTGTATTGAAACCAATCTTCTTCAACAAAAAAATTAATGCAAAAGTCAAATTACTTGCATGCAATCAAATAATAAGTCGAATAGCACTCTATTGAAGCAATAAACCAGATCGAGTGCATTGCCGCTTTTAAAAGGAAAATGCTCAGATCCTGCTCTGGCATATCCCGAAGACCTAATAGCTTTATCGATAAGGAGGCTCATAACGAGCAGTGTCAAATTTCTAAACAAACTGGGTTTGAAATAAATTAGCCATCTCTACGAAAACCCACTTAACTATTACCAAAATTTGTTGGCTGCCTATTGATGTTGTGGTTTATTGAATGCGTTGGTTGATTAGTGAAATTCTAAATTCATTTAAAATCAACTAAGCTAAGCGGGCCTTAGCGCGATTTGTAATACAACAAAACCAAACATTCACAACTATGCGTAAATAAAAACTAAATGTAATTAGTAACAAATAAAAATCAAAAGGGACAGAAAACAGAATATAATATTTTTTTACTTGTCTTTCAAAGCTCGAAATTCGAAAAAGACAGCTAACAAACATTAATTTGGGCTAAAAAGATCGCTTCGTGGATGGTCACCAATTAGAAGGCCCGACGTCCTCTCGAACTCGGTCGGGAACAATGATCCTGGGGTATTTCATAGGTCGGTTGGTTGAGCATTAAATTCGCCGTTGTGTGTGCACAAAATCA